>VXBJ01003289.1:762232-980181 GCA_013400055.1 Nycticryphes semicollaris | reverse complement strand
CTTTGCCCCCTGGGCAGCGCGCGCCCGCCGCCTCCCCTCAGCCGCCGCCGACCTTTGCCCACCAACGGCTCTGGCGGCGCCGCCGAGAGAAGGCGGGAGGGAGGAGGGGGGCCCGGCCGCCCTGGGCCCACGCAACCTCCCCCAGAACCGGCCTAGCCCACGGGCACGGACCCGCGGGGTGGAAGCCTGGCACCCCGAGCTGAAGGGAACCGGCATGACCCTGCGGGGCTCTCAGCGGTCCCCGCCGCAACTCTACCCCCACCGCCGCCGACCAGCCCACCGCCCCATCTCGGATCTACAGCCAGTCCAGCCCCGTGGAACCGCCGCCGGCGCGGATCCAGCGCCGGCCGCGGCGTAACGCCGCGCTTCGCTTCGCCTCGCCTCACCTCACGGCGTGGCCAGTGCCCTGCGGATCCCAGCGCAGCACTAGCCCGGCCTGAACCCATCCCTCCGGGAAGTTTCCTGCCATCGCCGGGGAAAACAAAAGCTTCAAAGCCGGGAGCAGGAGGAGGAAAAGGAAGATGAGGAAGGGCAGCGCAAGCAGAAAAGTGAGGAGCATCGCTCGCTCGCTCGCCCGTCGCGCCGCTGCCCACGGCTGCCGACCCCCCGGCGGGCAGCCCGCTCAGCGCCGCCTCCCCATTTGCTCCGGCGGCGGTTGTGCCGCGGAACCGCCGGACCGAGGAGCCGGCAGACAAGCGAGCCAGCGCCTCCCTCTTTCCTTCCTTCCTTCCTTCCCTCCCTCCCTGCGGCCGCCCGTCCCGCTCGCCGCAGCACCGAGCCCAGCCCCGCCCGCGCACCCGCCCCCACCGCGGCTCCGCCTTCCGGGGGGCGCGCAGGCTCCGGCCCAGCGGTTGCGGTCGCCCCCGCTAGGGGCTCGCCGGCGGGGCCGGTCCCGCACCCCCGGCCGGGCGGGCTCCGAGCCCCGCACCCGTGGGCCGAGGGGTGGCGGCGTAGGCAAGGCCCCTGTGCGTTTCTCACCGTCGATCAGGCTGTTCCGGTAAAGTTGGAGACACCTCTTTTAAAAATCCAGGTAAAAGAGATGCTGAGAGCGGGATTAGCAAATGCAGGGGAGCCCCGCGCCTCCTGCAAGGCAAGGACCTAAATGTGCTATGCATTTGGTGGTACTGCAGTCCTCGCATACATAAAGGAAAAATGAACGTAAAATATCTCTTAAGAGTCACCCTCTCGATTATATAAACTTGTGCCGGCTGATTTTTAAGGAATAAGTCAAGCCTCTGTGTGTCCTCATTGCCCTCGTGGCTAACTCAAGGCCAGGCTGGATGAGGCTTTGAGCAACCTGGTCTAATGGGACGTGCCCCTGCCCATGGCGGGGGGGGGGGTTGGAACTCGATGATCTTTAAGGTCCCTTCCAACTCTTCACTATTCTATGATTCTATAACTCGATAAGGGAGGAAGATTTGCCAAATAGGATGGAGTTGCAATGCTGAGGTCAGGCACTGTTTGGTATGGGCAGCTGTACCACCTCCAGACAGGATCAGGGTGACTGCTAATGCTGAGAAATACAACGCAATAAATCACAATTTCAGGCCAAAGTCTACATGGTTCTGGGGAGGTTACTGTGGTTTTAGCTAGTTTTCTTATTTTCACAACTAAAATACATATTATTGGCAAGACTCACAATATCATATTAAATGGGTGTACAAGGCTGTACGTTGATATGAATACATTATATTACAGAACTTTCATGTCTGAACCAGGAAGAGTCTTTCACAATCCCTTTTCCTATTCAAACTGCATTTACCTGATTGCCAGCTAACGTAATCACAGAATTGTCGGAGTTGGAAGGGACCTCTAGAGATCATCTAGTCCAACTCCCCTGCTAAAGCAGGATTGACCAGAGCATGTTACTCAGGACTGCATCCAGGCAGGTCCTGATGATCTCCAGAGAAAGGGACTCCACACCCTCCCTGGGCAGCCTCTGCCAGGGCTCTGTCACCCTCACCGCAAAGAAGTTTTTCCTCATCTTTGAATGGAACTTCCTGTGTTCCACCTTGTGCCTGTTGCCACTTGTCCTGACACTGGGAACCACTGAAAAGAGTCTGGCTCCATCTTCCTTCAACCCACTCTTCAGATACTTCTAAGCATTAGTAAGGTCTGTCCTCAGCCTTCTCTTCCCCCCAGCTCTCCATCCTGTCCAGGTCATGCTGGATGGTGGCACAGCCCTCTGGAGTGTCAGCCAGCCCTCCCACTTAGGTATCATCAGCGAACTTGCTGAGGATACACTCTGTCCTCTCGTCCAGGTCATTGGTGAATATGTTGAACAAGACTGGAACGAGTATTGACCCATGAAGGACACCACTGGTTACAGGCCTCCAACGGGTCTCTATATAAGATTACAGCTGCCCACAGTGAATTCGGAACACGAGAGAAGGGAATAAAGAAGCTTCTCGTTCTCCCATATGGAGAACTCTCATAAGCATGAAACTGATGGGAAGCCAGCAGAATGCTAGCACCTACATCCACTGATAGTGCTTTGACTTTTGTGAAGTACAAGTCTCCACTGAGTTCAGCTGCCCTGCACCCACGAGGCTATGGTTGAGAACCTCAAGGCAAATCCAGAGAGGAAGCAATTTTTTCTGGCTGCTTTGAAAATTCTTGACCAAGTAAAATAATTTCTTTCTTTTACACCTACTTTAAGAAGTGACTGTGAGCACTTTCTTGTTGTAATTTCCCATCCCAGGAAAATAACTGTTAAGTTCTACTGCTCATTTTGAGTATAGAAAGAAAAAAAAAAGCTGTGAGCTCCGTTTTCTGGGCTGCACTCTGAACTCCTCCCATCTGAAAGAAGCATAATTAACCAGTGAAAAACTACCCCACTGGGGTTTCTGATTTGTTTTACTGCGGTTGGCTAAAGTCTTTAAAGGCTTTTTCTAGCATAAGGGAGACGTGATGTATTGATTCAATTTGAAAATCCTCAGATATTATCACTGCACTCCATCTTGTGGAAGAGGCAACAACACATTTTAAAACGATCCTTTTGTGGGTTTTTTGAGTAATTAAACCTAACAATGTCTGGTTCTTGCTGCCAAAGAAAGGTACTACATATAGCAGTGGATACAAGAGGTTGTTTAATTCTCAATCTGCCTAATTATACCCAATGGATTTGTGTACAAATGGTAGGTGTGAGCTCCATGTCTCCTTCTTTTTTGTTTGTGAAGATGCTTTAGGAAAGCCTTTGAGGAGTCCAATTTGAAAAGAGAACCTAAAGCAGAAAGGAACCTGCTTTCTAGGTGACGTTGCCAAGGAACACCCTAGACTTAGGAGAGTTGTCATAAGGCTGAAGAAGCAGCCAGGTAGAGGAGGGGTGGTGTTCTGTAGGGATGGGTGGTTGGGGTAAAGACTCTGCTAAGCAGGATTGCTCTTGGGGAACTCACTGCTTTGGGGGATGAGGGGGGGGGGGAGGGTTTGTTGGTTTTTTCTTACCCATGCAATAAGTACAGTAATCTAGCTGTATCTGAGACACTGTATTGAGGTTCACTCTCTGTCTTACCAAAAAAACCCCAAATGTTGAGGTTCTCTCTGCCCTTCTGAGACTGCCTTTCATGGCTTGTGACCTTTTCCCCCTTAACGTTCAGTGCTGCTTTGGGAAATCGGAATAGGTTTTGAGGCGACAGCTATGAACCATGGCAAAGGCACAGTCATACGTATTTGTGTCTGGCCGGGTGCAGAGAAAATTGAGCAACTTATCTGGATTCACAGCTATATCAAGGTTAACCTTATAATAGTTGCCCTAGGACAAGCTTGAAGAGAAAGCCATTTAACTTTAATGAATAACTTAAAATACAAAGGGCTAGTTATTCCAGCTGTTCCTTGGACGGAAGGAAAAAGGTTTTCTTGAGAAAAGACTGAGAAAAGCTTAGTCATTCAGACCCAAAAAAGCAGGGAAAACAGGTCTTGCGCAGGAAGAAGTTAGGAGAAAATTCTATTGCACAAACAAGGATGTTCTGAATTACCTCACCCCAGAAGCAGGTTCCACAAGGAGGCTAAATTTAATTAGCAGACATGAACTGTGCTTTAGTTTTTATTTCTTTTTTACAGAGCACCCCCCTCTCTTGCAGTGGCAGTAATGTATGTGCCTCTACCCTGAGGTGGTGTGGAACAGTGATGCTGAATGAAGTGCTGACCGTTTTGGTTTTGTTTACGAGAGAGGGGCTTGGACAACACAGAGGTCAACTTGCTGATTGCCAGTCTGCTTTACTGCTCCAACCTGTGTGCCGTTTGGTAAGGTAGCATTGATCTGATTTCAGTAATGCCTCGGTGCAAACGAGGCCTTGAAGGTGGAGTGTCTTCTTAGGTCTTCTGCTGTAACAGGAGATGGGTCTCCTTCATTTCTGAGATGATACTGAGGGTAGCACATTTTTCGTTGACTATGGTATTTGTTAGCCTTTTCTAGACTCCTTGATCATTTTCCTAGAGCAATGACTCATCACTTCTTCACGGTGCTGATTGCATTAAATTGTTATTATTATTATTACAATATAAGTAACATAATGCTTATGCTAATTCACTTTGTGCACAACTGTCAGAATTCTTGAAACGGTGTCAATTGAAAACATCCTACAGGAGCATTTCAGCATTATTTAGACTTCTCCTGATTATTCATATTTATGATATTTAACTCTGCTCAGTGGTGATTTTCAATACAGTATATAAAAACTCAGAGCAAATGGTCAGACCTTTTTGTGAACCCATTCGTAGTATTTGAAGGGAAATCAGGAGATAACATGACTAAAGTTTTTTACTAAAATTTAGCCTCAAGTGTTTTTTTCTTACAGAACAGGCCAAAGAGTAATCTTGAGGCAGGGGTGGCAGGGAAGACTTGCCCAAAAGAAAAGGCGTGCTTTTTAGAAACATTGAATATGGATGATAAAATGATGTAGGTTTGGAGTTTGGGTTTTCTTTTTCTTGTTAGCAATAGCAAGAAATCATGCTGGTAAACAGAAAAAAAAACAATCAAATGCTCAAAGATACTGTATTTGCACGTATTTTATTAAGCAGTTAGTTCTATACAATCCCAAAAGAGTCTTGGGTTGCCAGCTGGCTGAACTCTGCGCCCTGAAGAAAAGGACCAAAATGTAGTTTCTGGTATATCCAACATAAAAAACCTTATTGTCCCTTTTACCTGCTTTTTCTTTGTAATAGAACTAACTTGAAGACATGAAAAAACCAAACCGTTAACTATAGAGTACCAAACTCTGACCTTGGTGGGGTTATTCATGTGCTTGAAGTTACACAAGTATTTGGGTCTGCCCATATGTTGAATGCAGGCAAGCTCACCAGAGTAACTGGTGTGAGTGAAGAAAGACTGGGGGAGTAAGAATTATAGTGAAAAAACAGACTGCTATTTTGAAATGGAAATTTATGACATTTATCTGAGAATTGATGCAGAAGGCTTATGAACTGGAGCCGAGTTTGAAATGTAGCACCAAAATGCTTTCACACTTTTCTCTAGAAAAATGAGGTCCTCTAGAGCTGCTTTTGCAGCAAAGTACAGCAAATACCAACTAGTCATTTCTTCACAGCTTCAGTATGTTATTCTGAGAGGAAGAGAGAAAAAGAGAAAGCAGTTGAGCAAAATTTGTGTCATTGCCAAGCAAATATGAGATTATTTATTATGTATTTTCAGGTATCGCCACACATTCAGTGTCTCTTAAGAGTCTTCTCTTTTGGCCATCTGGCTGCTATTGAAGTCATTCCTCTTTTATTTCTCATAGCAAAAATGAAAAGATGGTCAACAAACCTCATAAATTCACCTTCCTCTCAAAGGCCATTTGCTGCTTTAGTTGCTGCTGTTTGCCTTTGAAGCAAGATAAACCAAAGCTCTATTGCACCTGTGCACCATCCACATTGCCATGAAAAAAATGTTTTGGGAAAATTCCGCATTCAACTTCCAGTATATAACACCCTGAAGCGTCTGGGCTATAACTTAAAACCTTCCTCAACTTCACCGAAGAATGAACATGAGTTTAAAACAAAATTTTGTGTTCAGTGGATTTCATGAGAATATAAAAATTTTACTGTGGTGTTGCACATAATTTTCAGTTCTCTTTTTTAATTACACCTGGCATTAGCTGATTTTTCAATTTAAGTTCCCTATGTCCTAAATATGCCTTACCATTTTTCAGAACAGCATTAGGAATTTAACAGTACCTTTCACCTGTGGAGCCTTTTACAACTTGTACTCCTCAGAGAGAAAGAAGATGTGTCAGAACTTATGTGAACACAGGGTCAGACTGGTCAACCATTTTTTCTCTGACAGTGGCAAGAGACCCTGGGGCACATCAGGTACTTTGAGTGTACATCAAATGAGGCAGGCTACGCTCTTTCCTCCAGCAATTCTCATCGAAGTTCTAGCTGCACTTTTTCTACTCAACTTTTTATTTATTACACTTCCTAACCAAGGCCCTTCCAAGTTGCAGAGCCTCCTCCTCAGCCTCTTCCAGACACTGTCCCCGTTGGTTATTCATTGGTTATTCATGTCACCAGAAGAAGGAAGGTTGATGGGTGAATCCTCCTGACTGTAGGACATGTGTCCATTCATTCCATCATCCTCCCACATCTCCAGGCAGAGCATCACTGGGCAGCATCCACCTGCTCCTTGGTTAACCTTCAAGAAATGGTGGGTGATATCAGGGTTTCTCTCTTTCATGCTCTCCTCCGGTTCCCTAACAGTATATTTTCAATTCTTTTACTCTTTCTTTCATTTGCTGTTCATTGTAGTTCATTTTTTCTTGTATTTTCATTACCTCTAGCCCTCTCCCTCCCTCAGGGTGCTTTGAAGTTTTGCTAATAAGTAGCTAAACAGAAAAGCAAATAGAAACAGCAGGAGCAGGGAAAACTATTGACCAACTTCTTCAGGCCTTTTTCCTTGTACTCCCCTGGCTTACGTGGCCATTAGGAAGGCAGATCTTGCACAGTCCTTTTACTGTCCACTTTTGGGCCTATTGTACATAAACTTGTCCAGTTCCTGTTTGAAGCTGCTGTTGGGATCTCCTTCCAGAACCTCTTTTGGCAGCAAGTCCAGAAATTCAGTAGCCACAGTGTCAAGTAATGTGTTCTTTTTATCTGTTTTAAACTAATTTCACCAGATGAACCAAACTGTAACTTGCTATAAAATGGTTCCTTATTCATCTTTTCAGCCACCTTCATGATGTCATAAACCTTGAACAAGTCTCACCACAGCACTCTCCTTCCCAGTTGAAAAGTCTCAAATTTTTCAGTCTGATCTCATACGGCAGCCACTCCCTTCAATCCCTGTAATAATTTCAGTTGTCATCTCTGTATCTTCTCTAGCTCTACCATGATGCTCTCTGACTACCATTTCAGATGATGTCAAACATATTTTACCCAATGATTTGAAACAGCTTCAGTCTCAATAACTCTAATACATCTTTTCTGAGTTGTATCTGGTTGTTAGATGTGGCAGTGCTATGTGACAAGCTGTGTGCTTCAGAGAAACCCAACTCATGTAGCCAATTAAATAGTGGTGTTAATTTTTAGAAGTGATGTTAGCCCATACAGGTTCAGAATTTCATTTTACATTTCCTGTGCAATGTGTGAATGTGCCTATTGGTCCCAATGCTGTAGGTCTTCCAAAGGATCAGCTCTACCTAGAGTGAAGTGGAATTCTTATTTAAATAAGCTCAAACATATTTTTGGTGTGAGGTGGATGAGTTGAAAACACTGTAGATGTAGATCCTAGATAGGAAGACAGGAAATTAGAGTTACTTTAGTAACTGAATCCTGCAATAGAAAAGTCAGCTTCTTCCTTTGGGCCTGGTGATCTCCACACTGAGCCGATAAGGAGGAGAGGAATGGCTGCTCCTTAAACATCATTGCAATCTTCATGGGTTTTTATTTATTTTCTGAATTCAATTTCTAATTTTTAGATGCCCAAATGCCAAAAGTGAACAATTAGGAGGTTCTTATGAGAGACTTTATGACATTGAGACTTTATGACTCCTTATAAGATGCACCTTTTGACTTAAAGGATGGAGTTCAAACAAAAATGATACAGGCTGAAGAAATAATTTTTTTCTTTCTCTTACATTTTTTCTTATCCTTTTCACTTACAGAAGTGATGGCTTTCTAGCAATCACACATTTTGCATATTACATTTTGCTTGGCACATCAGTTCTTGTCTACTCAGTATCCACATGACACAATAATGTAGGCCGCCTGTAAAGGCGGTCGCACCGAGAGCAGCCTCTTCACTGGTTCAATTTTGTATTTTAAAAATCCAGACATTTAAAATAAGTTTTCTAGCAAATAAAATAAGATACTACCTGTTGGGTTTTTAGGGGAGAAGGTTGTGAAATATCCAAAGAATAGGTAAAATATCCATTTAAAAATTAGTAGTTGGACACTATTATCTTCTTATGAATGCCAGGAACTGGGGAGAAAAGGATTGTTAATGTGAACGCTCTAGTTCTTTTAAAGCAACTCTGTGTTATCGTGTTTGAAGAATCAACCTTTTGCTAATGATCAACACACTCCTTTGCCTTTTTGTCTTCAAATAGATGAGCTGACGCCAACTCTGATTTTTTTACTTTTTTTTTTTAGGCAGGGAGGAGGTTGTTATAGCAAAGTTATATTATAACCCACAAAGTTGAAAAAATAAAACCATCCTTTTTTCAGTCTCAGATCATGTTTACTGAAGCATATTTCTCCTGATTGCCTTATATAAAGTCCTTTCTAATATTGTGATTGATGCCTATAAATACACAGGCAGTGAGATGGCAATCACCAAGGAGTGAGAAGAGCTATGAATACATTTAGGCTTGAAATTTAGAACATTTCTAATCAGAAGAATCAGGTTCTGGAACAGCTTTTCAGCAGAAGTCATGGTGGGATGAACCCTTTTCAGTACAAAAATGACATCTGTGATTTCTAGCTCTGCCAATTTAATCAGAAGGCTGTAACACAGCCTGAAGTCTGTCTTTCTTGTGCAGAATGATCAAAAAAAAACCCCAACCCCTGAATTCTACAGTCTGAGCATCCTGGTGCCTATGTGGGGAGGGGGCTACAGCTCTGTCTTGGCGCTTAATAGGAGAAAATCCACATTTTGTTGTTCTACACCTTGGCTGCGCAGGGACTGAGCTCTTGCTGAGGTCTGGAGTTGTGTTAAGTAACTTCTGTGAAAGCATCTGTGGAAGTTTCAGATATGACTGCTTTTCTGCTGGAGGGCACTTCTCATCAGAGCTGAGCCGGTAAGAAAGGCTCGTACAAGTGTTTCTTATTTGCTTCGGCAAAAGGTCAGCCGAGATTAGCTGAAAATACGTTAAGCAATAGGTGAAATGACGCCAGCTGACTTTGTGCAGCAGTAGATGAGGAGTGCCCACACAGGCCCTTCCAACAGCTGAGCTCCAGAGGCAAACGAACTCTGAAAGAAAGGACGGCAATATTTCCTGCTATTTCTGTGGTGACACTCTCTGACACAGCCCAGTAGCAGTATCTATGCAACCAGTTATTTCTGCTGCAATCTGAATGACAGTCCCCTGCACAGGGAGGACCTTTGAAATATTAACCTTGCAACATTTCTGGACAGGGTAAAAAACGCTTTGCTTCCAGATTTATGCATTCTCAGATGTTTTCCTGTTGCACACGAAGAAACGCCTGATAAGATGGCAGGAAAAATCGATGAACTATATGGACCTGTGGGTCTCACTCAAAACCCGTTGTGTTTCCTTTCAGGCTGCCCTGAGGCCCATTTCTTCTTGGCCTGTTTGGATGCCTCTGTACCACACTGCTGGTCCTTGCGAGTTCTGAAATGTTGGTGGGAGGGTGTTTGACACCTTGACCGGTTGTTACGGTTTGAGAAAACCCATAAAAATTTATTGTCATTCAGACAATTATTGTATCTATTGGAAGGGACCTTAAAGATCATTAAGTTCCAACCCCCCTGCCTTGGGCAGGGACACCTCCCAGCAGACCAGGTTGCTCAAAGCCCCATCCAGCCTGGCCTTGAACACTTCCAGGGATGAGACATCCACAGCTTCTCTGGGAAACCTGTTCCAGTGCCTCACCAATCTACTACCGATCTTTTTTAATCTACTTACGTTTTTGACCTCCATAACATCTCATGGCAATGAGTTCCACAATTTAATTATACATTAAAAGGAGGAATGGCTTGCAGGGCTGACAACACACAGTAGCTGTGAGTTCCTCAAGGCCTCTTTGCCATTTCAGTGCCCTCGTTGCAAAGTTCCAGCCTACAGGGACACGTACAGAAGCTAGAAATGGAAAAGATCCATTATATCATAGTGTTAGCTCCAGCCTTAATAGAAAATGTTTCAGTCACAGCTTGACATGATAACATCAGTGTACTTAAGAGATACAGCAGGTCTCAGAACAGTCGGCAGGGTGCGAAAACAAAACGACTTTTACAGCCTCCAGGGTGTTTTTCCTCAACAGAATGAACGGGGCAGGATTCGTGTTAGAGCTACTGTGAGCATCTCTTTTGAAATAGTTGATATTTTGCGTAGGCCTGGCATTTTCCTGACAATTGTAGTTCTAGAGCTATTGCCTGCCCTTCTTCAACAGTTGCTAGACTAATACTGGGTGCATTTGTTTGTATAGGCATTACAGATATGACATTGTTATTTTACTAAATCACAGTTTGTAAGTGTCTTCACAGGGGATACAGCTGATTTTCAGTACCATAATGTTTGGTTGAAAAAGAGGCAATAAGTGGTTGAAACCGTACCATAAACCATCACTCTAGAAGTAGAGCTCAGTCTTAAACCATGGAAGCAATAAGTCACTCTGGTAGTTTTCTAAGGATTATGCAGGATTGTCTCTCACTTGAAGTTGTTTGATCAATAGTGGGTTTCTTTTTTATTTTTACATAAACCTCATTTTCTATTTCACAAAAGCAGGAATTTAAGGAAGCATTACATTACTATATTTGAGATAATATTAGATCAACACAGTGGTCATGTCTAAGATTATATGAAGTATGAAAATAAGTATAAAAGAAGAACTCAAAATACTCATAAACTGTTGAAAGACATAATTTTCTCTGGAATAATTCAGAGGAAATAAAGATCAGTAGGTCAGTTAGTTTAAACAGAAAGTCCTTTGGTAATTTACTGAGGCTTTTCCCAACAACCACCACCACTGCAGATTTATATATTTTTATTTGGTGATAATCCCAAGTGGCATACAGATGGTATATGGGATTATTTTGTGCATCTCTAAAAAGCAATCTCTTCTCGAGTAGAAAAATTGTAATTATTCTCTGTCAACAATAATATACTGTATTCTGGATCAGCTGTGTGGTTTCAGGATACCTGGGGTATAATTCCATCTATATATAGAAGAGTATATGAGCTACTGTCTGTTTTCCTCTTTTGAGAAAATGATAAGAAACAAATGTTGAAGAAAATATCTAACTGTAAACTGAAAAAGCTTCCTCCAAACCAATCCTTAATATCTGATTGAAGTTATGGATTTTACATTAACTCACCTGTTTTTTTTTCTCAGGGAGAAAAATATATATTAACTTTTGTTCTCTCAAGAAGTTTTAATTCCTTCAGTCCTGCTAGTGGAGGAAAAGCTTTATTATCCTTCTTTTTTTTTAATGGAAGTTTCTAAGCCTTATGATTGTAGGGAAAAGATTAAAAGTCTGCAGCAAAGGTTCAGTAATTGTAAATCAAATAAACCCCATGAACCCCATATTTAATTTAAAATTCCCTGATGCCTTGAGCATAGTAATACAATCCTTGTCAACTGGGGCACAAGACTTTTCTGAGCTTGGGGCTGATAATACTGTAATTCCTACCTCTTCGTAGCTTTTTATTGTAGATGAGAAATAACTTGGGTTGTGTTTTAGCCTCACCCTGCATTCCAAGAAAGCGCCAACAAACTCATACACATTTAGGTGACTCCGCAATGACGATGGGGGCTTTTTGTCAAATTTATGTCCCGTGTTCTAAAGTGCTCTCAGTTAATGTCCAATTCAGTGGTGTGCTGAACAGGGAAACCAAGGTTTTACAACAGCTGAAATTTGGTAAAATTCAGTAATTCGTTACATCATCTACCTGAGCTTACTTGACCTAGACAGACTTGAAATGTCATACACATTTTAACTTGCACACTATTTACTATTGCTAGGTTTTAAACCAGGTACAGTATCTGAGAGTGTACATATAATATAACATAATATAACTCCATAATGAATAAATAATAAATAATACATATATAATAAGTATATAATATCTGAGAATGTAGAAAGAAGAACAAATTGCCAGTTTGTACTTAGCTGAGCACAAAATGGACAAAATTTGGTGCAGGGCAGTTATGTAAAAGAGCTCAGGAGTATTGATTCAGATCTCAAAGCTCACCTTGGGGTTTTGATACGATTTCTAATCATTATAAGTGGCTGTGGTTTATATCCATTTCTAACTAAAGCAGGCCTTCCAGACTGCACCTACCAGGCGTATGGGGGCTGTGGAACAAATAGGTGTAAGCAGCTCCACGATTGCTCATGGGCTTTGGGCAGCAAGTGGATGCTTAGCGAACCCTCAGCAGCACCTCAGTATGTTTCAAAAGTCTGTTCAAAGCTACCCTTCTCTGTCCCTGCTGAGAATGTAAATTCTCATAGCTCAAACCGGTGCAACTGCTTTATTCATTATTCCTATTTTCTATTTTTTGGATATTCAACATTGATTTTCAGTTCAATTTCTTCCAGGTGTTTGTGCACTACAAAAGGTTTTCGTTTCTAAGTACATGTTCTGCTACAGTAATTATCCCTCCTGCACTGTAATTCAAGCCTGAAAGTTGATTTATTCTCCATGTGTTCTTTGTAGAATTAAATGTGTCGCCATTGTAACTGACTGACTTCTGACAAAGCTGATCTAAACAGTTTGAGAAATGTCTCATTGCCTTCGCAGTTATGAGCCCAATTAACTTGTCAACATTTTCCAGCAGTTATTTACTACAGATTTACCATGGCTGTAATCAGCTATAGAGGTGGGAAAAAGAAGGATGATTAGGGTAGGGACTGTCTTTCTTCGCAGTTTTCTAGTGACAAGTGTAACTGGAGCCTTATTTCACAAGTACTTTAGGATACGTGGGAAGTTGGAAATGGGGATGGGTCAGGAAATCATGAAGAGGTTTGAGCAGTGATTGTGATCTGCCTGAAGCCTACTGAAATTAGCTTTTGGACTGCTAACGATTTCGCTCTTTGTTTCAACAGACACATTGAAAAATGAGATCATCCCATCTGTCTTAGTATATTTCGTATGTCATTTCATATGCAATTTACTACCTAAGACCAGCTTCTGTTATCTTTGTTCATCATCCATCTGTGTGATTCGGTGTGATCATCCGCCACGAACACACAGCTGCATGGAAAAGGTGAACATGGAGAAAAAAAAAATGGGAACATTGGCTACTCTTGTCGATAGCATTAATCCCTGTCATATTTTACTTCTTTGCATGTATTCTCTGTTGCCCAAACTAAATGACCGTAGATTCCCCTACGAAAGCACGGCACTGAATGTGGCGTGATTTCTGTACTAGCTGGAGACCGCCAGGGGCCTTGCTGGAGAGCGGGTCACTGCGCATTGCTCTTTCTGGAGCTGTTGAAAGGTGCAGAGATCAGAAGCAGCTGATCTAGCCTGACACCTGCAGAATAAACACTGCATTCCAAACCCCTTCTTCTTCTCTGACAAGAATCAAAGCGACGACTTCTTTTGAGAGGGGACTGCCCTCACACTGCGGATCTTTTTTCCCCCTGCGACCGTTGCAGCGGCGAAGTGTGTCCTCCCGGCAGCGGGGCAGAAGCCCAGCCAGCGCTGGGTGCTGGAGGTTCCCAGCAGCCTCTTCCAGGCCCTTAGTCCATCACCACGACGCTGCCATCTGGCACCGAGCTGGAATGGCACCGTCCATTCACTGTCAGGGCACGTCACGACCCGCCATGTTCAAAGGTTCGTCCCTCCCTGACAAAAGGCATCTCTGCGAGGGTGTTTATTTTCAAACCTCTCTGGGATGAGAGGAGATGGTTTCAAGTCTGGGAACTAAATCATGATGATCTGTCCATAGATAATTCAAGTTGCAACTCTAGTTTTGAGATACCCAAGGAATATATAAAATGAATGTAAAACTAAAGTTGTTTCTTTTCTGAGAGGGCACTGTGGCTGAATGGAAACCATGGTAACTAGGATGGCATATGCTGGTACCTTGTTCCTGAGTGATAAAAATGCACATAGAGTAGGCTTTGTGCTTAGCAACAAAACCTAATCAACCCAAGTTTTCAAATAGCCCTTCCCTCCAGCCCTCCGTTGCAGCTGCCATCCTTGTCCCATGCAGTTCATATGCCCAGTTCTTGTGCTTTCACGTTCACTGAGCCACCCTTCAGGCATTCAATAAGCAGTACAAAATCCATTGCACACAAAAACACCCCCGTTTATTCTGGTTGGCCATTGCTTTAGAAGAAAACACAATTCAGATCTCCTTCCCTGTAGAGCTGTTGTGAAGTGATGACTCATCCTTGGCCAACATGTTGGATGTTCTCTTTAATTAGAATATGTGCATCTAAAGATTGTTGTAAACGCTGTTAATAGCACATTACTCCCTGGTTTACAATGGGAGATAGAAGCAATTTTAATACATTTAATACATTAAGCTGTACATTTTAAGTCCTGTTAGGGCAGCACACTGACAAAAATTAATTAGGGAAATTCTCTAATTAGCATACATTGGCTGCCATACAAATCCTGTTGGCATGAAAAATGGAAATAATGCAAATTCTGCTCTACAGTGATGATTAAATATTTTCTAAACACTAAACAATATTATACAAATCTTTGATACCTACTCTATGTGGCAAATATGGATGAGGGTCCAATTTATTTATAATGACAAGTGAAAAGAGGTGAAGTATTGCTGCTTTCTAGTTGTTGATGTTACATGTTAAATAGGCCATCATGAAATCATGGGATAGTTTGGGTTGGGTTGGAAAGGACCTTTAAAGGTTACCTAGTCTGCAATGAGCAGAGACATCTTCAATTGGATCAAGTTGCTCAGAGCCCTGTCCTACCTGACCTTGAATGTTTCCAGGGATAGGGCACCTTCCACCTCTCTGGGCAACCTGTCCCACTGTTTCACCACCCTCATTGTAAAAAATTTCTTCTTTCTATGTAGTCTAAATCTACCCTCTTTTAGTTTATAAGCATTACCCCTTGTCCTATTGCAACAGGCCCTATCTTCTTGTAGACCCCTTTTAGGTACTGGAAGGCTGGTATAAAGGGCTCCCCAGAGCCTTCTCTGCTCCAGGCTGAGCAACCCCAACTCTCTCAGCCGGTCTTCATAGGAGAGGTGTTCCATCCCTCTGATCATTTTTGTGGCCTTCCTCAGGACCTGCTCCAACAGGTCCATGTCCTTCTTATGTTTTCTCCTGAGCTGGACGCATTGCTCCTGGTGAGGTCTCACCAGAGCAGAGTAGAGGGGCAGAATCACCTCCCTCACCCTGCTGGCCACGCTTCTTTTTTGTCTCACACGCTGATGCTTTCCTCAGTAGAGGCAGGTGAAATGCCTTTATCCTTACCTGGAATCTAACTGACCCACACGCATCTGCCACAGCACAAGTTGATGATCCAGAGATTTTATAATCTCTGTCTCGGGAGACTAAAAAGAACAGGAATATCATGTCTTTCCTAAAGTAGCTCAGCACACAGTAAGCTTAGATGCTCCCAAAATCTAAGCTATTATACTGACACTTAGAACGATAGTATTGTGTGTGTGTGTGTGTGTGTGTACACGTTGTTCTCCGTCGTGCAGAAATAAATCCTATTTGTCCGTAAGCAACTTGTCTGCTTTCTCCTTTTACAGTTGACTGTCATTTTCTGACTCGGGATGTACAGTGCCAGAGATTTTGTGATGTAGCATAATGCGGTATCAGTGTGTGTTAAAAGGAAGTCTCTAGGGAGTTAGACTAATAGACTTTATTAAGATCATCTATACTTTAACAGTGTTCTTACACGGTCAGATCAATAGCACATGATTAGAGCATTATTATGCTTTTACTTGTCGGAAATCCTCACAGGGTGCCACTTCACACTTTCATACAAGAGTGTATTTCAACGTTTTTCATCCCTCAGACAAAAAAAAACATGAACAACAGAATCTGAACTGAACTAACTTTATTTCTGAGCAATTTATGGAGGCCTCTGAGCTATTCTTAAGACCTAAGGGCAACAAAGCTGGTGAGGGGTCTGGAGAGTAACCCTTATGAGGAAAGGCTGAGAGAACTGGGCTTGTCCAGTCTGGAGAAGAAGAGGCTGAGGGAAGACCTTACTGCTTTCTACAACTACCTGAAAGGAGGTTGTAGAGAGGTAGGGGTCGGTCTCTTCTCCCAAGTCTCAGGCAATAGGACAAGAGGAAATGGCCTCAAGTTGTGCCAGGGGAGATTCAGATTAGATATTAGGAAAAAAATTTACACTGAAAGGGTTATTGCACATTGGAATGGGCTGCTCAGGGAAGTGGTTGAGGCACCATCCCTGGAGGTATTTAAAAGACGGGTTGATACAGTGCTTAGTGGCATGATTTAGTCATGGGGTGTTGGTTTTTTATCAGTTAGGTTGATGGTTGGACTAGATGATCTCAAAGGTCCCTTCCAACCTAGACAGTTCTATGATTCTAATTGTGCATAATATCTGTTGGTGGAAACCTGACCATTTATGTAAATAAATATTCAAATATCCAAGTGCAGGATCAGGAACTGAGGTTCCATCTCGTTCCATTCCCATGGCGAAGATAACGGTGCCCCCTGCGCTGGCACAGGCTCAGGTTCTCCAGTTCTCCCACAGTCCTCCCGTGGCAGCTCAGAATTTTTCAGCTTTCTTTTGTCACCGACTTGAACTTAAGATGAACACCTACTAGAAAGACAAGTGTGTCTATGCCACAGAACCATCAGAGAGAGTCTTCCTGGAGTGATTCAAGTGATATAACAACGACAACGTGGTCTACGCTGCTCATGCAATGATCAGAAAAATATCACGGCACCCAGATTCCTTCATGTGTCTGATGCAGCCCTGAGGCATTAGGCAACTGTGTGCAGTTTTTGTGTGTGGTATCTTCGTGACAATGCGGGAGGCTCGAAAGTAAAATGTCCTCTCACTGTGCCTGGGTATCAATACTATCAAAACGAAGAATCAAAGCATCATAAAGCTGATCTATAAGACTTGTTTCCAACTATGGCGTAAAGTTTGTGGCCCTAGAAAATGAGTAACAACTATGGATCTTTTAAGCATGCGATAAATGGAAACAGTTCTTTTCATAAAGTGCTCTGACTGTCATGTGGATCCTGTAATCTTAGTACAAGAGAATGTTAGTACAGAGGAATCGCTAAGGGAAGAGGAGCAGTTGGGAGCTTACGTATCATTTTTCTGCATTACTGTTCATTAAATAAAATAAGGCAATATTGTTTCTGTTGGTAAACCACCGAGAAAAAAAACAGGCATAAGTTTTGTTTGGATTTTTGCTCTCATTTCCCTCTTCTCCCACCCAGAGCCCCAGCTGCTGCCTCCCAAAGATGAACGCATTGCCTGGTAGTAAGTATATACAGAGAAAACACACAAGCTGGCAGGAAAGAATGAGGGCATTACTATTGCAGGAATAATCCTTGAATTGTGTATTTGTGTTCTGTTGAACAATTCCTTTGTCTTTTAAACTATATTTTAATACCTTTTCTCTCCACTTGTGTCTTATAGGTGAGGTCAGGCGTAGGAACAGGAATCAGAAGGATGACATTCCAAGAAAAGGAGGAACATGTAGATGGATGGAATTAAATTTCTTTCCCCATAAAGTTTAATATTCGGGTGACGCTGAGAGACATCTGACCGGGCAAAGGCAATCTGGAGTCACTCTTCCCACAGTCGTGCAGCAGAACCACAACAGGTAACAGTCACAAGTTGCAACAGGAAATTTTACCTAACTGCAAAGAAATTACTTTTCCCAGAAAGACAGTTAAGCACTGGAATCGGTTTCCCAAGTTGTGGAATCTCCAGTCTTGGAAGTAGTCCAAGCTCGACTGAACAAGACAGATTTTTCCTTTAAAATCTAAATTATTCTGTGATTCTATTAATTCAAGTGTGTTTTACAACATGGTGCCCAATATCTTGATGTAGGAAGTGGTCTGCCTCTTTCCCAAATGAAATGCTCAGTTCTTCTCCTTCCACTGAGATTGTTCCCAGTCCCTATAACCATTAGATCCCAAATGCCTGGATGGCCAACTGCACTTGACGTCTGTGGAGGTTGCCCAGCCCCTGTTAAAACTGTCATCCAGCTCCCCCAGGCCAGTAAGACTCCAGGACTCGTTATTCCAGTGCAACTGCCTTTGTATTACCTTAATGGACTAAGGACGAGCACTGAAAGTGCTACAGAAATTACAGGTGCTGCTAAAGGTCAGTAAAAGTAAAATTAAAAAGTAAAATAGAAATATTGTTGTAGAGTGGCAAGACATACGTAAGAAAGCACACCTAGGAAAAGTCATGACTAATTTCTTATATTATGGCTATAATTTTTTTATTCCTACTCTGCTGCTAGTGGATCTCAGGAAAAAAAAAAAAAAAAGACAATATTATTCCTAATAGTAAACCAGAGAAAAACAGAGCAGTAAATGAGCCCTTTGTGTGATGACTTCTGTAAAAGCTATGGGGTGGAGTGTCCTTGCAGAACACAGCCAAAGCAAATATTATTCTTGTTTTCATAGTTTACATTTAGGTGCAGAGCAGTAAGTCACCTTCTCAAATGATGCAACTGGGGCTCCTGAGCCTCCCCTGCCTAAATCTTGTGATACTCTGATAAATCTCTGGAGGTACTTGGAAGCTTTGCTAGCTAACAACATAAGAAAAGAGGCCACCTGCAGCGCACATGGACTTGGTTTATTTGCGGAGAGGGGTTATTTGCAAGGATTCAGCAACAAAACCATCTGCCTATATCACAGCCTGGAACTCCGTTTTTGTCTGGAGTATCTGGTGAAGGGATGCAACAGATAAGCTGTTCTCTCATCTTTAAGCCATGGTTTTTTTTCAGTTGAATCTTTAGCTACCACTCTGCAACCATAGAAACAGTTTGACCAATTGGAATTCACACTGGATTTTTCTCTCTCAAGTAATCACTTTTCCTCATCAGGGAAATAACTTGAAACCGGCAGCGTGTGAAGTTAGTTGAGATTCAAGTTGGCTTCCACTTGAAACAAACCTTGGATCAAGGCTGCACAAATGCAACGTATTTGTGTCTAGTGCCCAGCGTAGAAAGGACGTAGCATTTGAAAATCCATCATGACACGTTCTTCAACCTGGCATTTGAATCTGTGTCTCTGCTATTTTTCTCCTTCGTTCAGGTAGCCGAGATGATCTGTGCAGAGAAGGGCGAAGGAGGCGCTGTCATTTGATCAAGGATAAAAGAGTACTTTAGCAAAGACCTTTTGTCTTGTTAAAAAATAAATATGAAAAAAAGGAGGGGGGGAATTATCAGAGGCGAGGTTAAATTCCAGATGGAAAGCAATAGCACGTCAAAAGCCCACTGTAATTTATGTTAATACAATATTCTGCATTTTGACTTGAACTGCATTTAGATTTTCGTCTTGCATTTGTGGAAGTATCCAGTGGCTAAGATAGAGGGAGCAGTTTGTATTTCTCAAAAGTTTTATTTTAAGTTGCAGCAAACTGCAGGGGATTTGAGCAGCGTGGCTCACACTCAGTTCAAGCTTTTGTTCTTGGCTGAGAACTAATTACACGGTTTGGGCATAATTAGATGTTATATGCTAGAGCACGATGTTGTAGCAAGGGGTGAATTCTGTAACAAGTTCCACAGCAGCAGAATTATAGAAAACACAAAATTTTGAGGCTAAAAATCCAACAAGGGTTTCCTATAGTTCTCTGTCAGTAAAACCATGTTTTTTTCCTGAGTGTATCTCCAAAACATGGCAGTTTCACCACTTTCTGGAGGCTAGAGAATTATGTACGTCATGGAGCCTATACATCACAGACGGCTTTCTACGTTATTTGGTGAAAGAACAGACTTGCTTTTAGTACTGTCTTCTCAGCTTTTGATCACAGCTGTGTGTCCACGGTAAAATTCAAATCCTTTTTATTCAGAACATACAAAATAGTACATTTCTTTCAAAAGGCTTAAGAAACCACGATTAAATGTCAACCTATTAAAAGTCACCAAAAAAAATGGCTCCATTTCTCCAATTGCTATAGTAATGGCAACTTTGCAATATAGAGAAAGGGTTTAATATTGAAGTATTGCATGTAGAGGAGTGAGCTGATAGAATTTATCTTTGTTAAGTGAGGGCAGCTGTGAATTCATTCCCACACAGGACATCTTTAACTGGTGACAGCTAATTGAGAAAGGCAGAACACAGTATGAAATTTATTCCCGCTTTCTTCCTCTGTGGAGGAGCAAAGCCAAAGGAGCGGCATTATTTCTTCCTAAAGACATCTTCAGTAGCCTGCTTTGCTTTGATTCATTGCTATTCCATGCACTTATTTTCTGTTTATTCCAGTTTCGCTGTAGCTTTGGGGAGGCAGTAAATCAGCCTCAATCACTGTACACAGTTAATTGCCTGTCTATGAAACAAGACTAGAAACTCCGCCGCAGATGATACTCGTCAACAAAGTAGCGAGAGGAGTGGGAGGACTGGAATGAGGTAAGGATGGGAATGGCAGTAACTAGGATGAGACAAACTTTTGCCATCGACCAAAGCTAAATGCATAAATAATCTCACCCTTATTTAGCAAAGCAAGGGTGTCTTTGGTGTCTGAACAAAATATTTTGCCTTGCATTTGAACTGCTCTTAGAAATGTCATCTCATGCCACCACGCCAAATATTTTATTACAATATAAAAAATAGGTTTTAGAGTACGTTTCTCCCATCCCAGATCAAACAACTTGGCCATAACGTCTTTCAAAAACTCAGAGGCATTGTGGTACCTTTGCACATTCAGCTTTTTGCCCCTAAATTGTGCACAAAAGCATACCCAATGTCAGTAACTTGTTTCCCCCAGCGGACATGGCTGATCAGAGAAGCTGAACATACGCTGGCTCCAGCCAAAGGGTACCCACTGATGCTGACAACACTGATGCCGACTGTTTCTGCTTCTCAGTTTTAAATACACCTGTTTTGATTTGTTTTCTGCCACACTGGTGAATTGACGTGGTTCATAAAGTGGTCTGCCAATTGCCTGAGCTGGCAGAAAGCGAGGAGGTGGGCTGTGGCGCTGGGAACAGGGGTAGGAGTGGTAAAGGGACAAGCACAGGGTCCTTCCCTGACCACAGTGAGCCCTTCCTGCTCCCATTGTGCTGCAGCCCCTGCTACTTCCCCACCTCAGCCCCATGAAGAAGGACGTCAGCTCTGCTACGCTTGGTGCTCACAAAGGAAAGTTCAGAACACACCTCTCCCATACAAACACCCTTTTCTTTTCTCCTCGACTAAGAAGAGGAAGCTTAAAAGACAAGTTCTGCGTGTTGGAAGGCTACAGAAAGATCACTTTTTGTACTGAAGTTCCCTCTGACAAACCTGAACAGAGAGTTAAAACTCCGGCCCCACAGCTCCAACCTGGTTGTCTCGGCATCAGACTGCAAGAACCTACGCTACAATCACTGCATGGCAAGACAGCACAGGATTACTTGGTTTCACATCGCCCAAAAGAGCAGCTTTTAAAGACGTATGAAAAGCTACATCCCTTTTGAAAATCTGTGCTATTCATAAGCTCTGTGGAACAAAACCTGTGCTCAGTTCTCTCATCGTTACCTCAGCAGATGTGCTACTCCTAGAAGGCAAGAAAGCTCTGCAGAAATAAAGCAGGTTGTTGGTACTGAAAGGGCAGAACATAACCAACTTTTGCACGTGGGTTAGTAAAAAGCAAAGAGTGCAGCTGCATAAAGTTTTCCTGGCAGAAAAGACTGGCTGGAGAAGGGTGTACACTACAAGGCTAGAGGAATGTCCCAGCAAACGTGGTTAAGTGAGCTACTAGACTCCCCCTCAAAGAGACATTTTTGGAAAATTCAAGGCAGGAATTCCAGAATACCTGCTGGAACTCCTCTGAAATAATTCAATTTTGTGTCTGCCCAGGAAGGTAACCTTCATTTCCAACTGAGGCTCAGCCTGCCCTGGGTACTCACTGTCTCACTGCCCAAGGTGGCCCTGCCTTCATTCAGAGACGTTTGGAGAACTGGTCTAATAATTCCACATACCAGAAGTTTATTAACTGTGTGTCATTTACAGTAGAAATGAAACTACTCCCTCACAGACTCACAAAGTTTATACTTTAATTTACATTAATTCAGCAAGAACAAAGCAGTTTGAGTGAGGCAGACTGTTCCCTACCCAATGCAACGACTCTATACGATGGCCAGAAACATGTGACCTAAATTTGGTACACCACATACACTGCAACAAAACATGACAAATTTGGCACTTAAATAGTCCCAGAAAACTGAATTGCAGGTTCCCACAAATTTCCCATAATTACCTCTTCAAAACACTTCCCTGAAGATTACCTTTTCCTTAAGTTGATGGCCAAACAGCAACAGGAGAGGGATATAGAAATAAGTAAGTTAAAACTCTAAAGAACACACCACTATTCTTCCGAACAGAAGGTCCATCAAACCCAGAAACTGGTAAGCAGGGAAGGTAGTGGATGAGTAAAGAGCTCCTTGAAATAGGAAGAAAGGAAATAAACATTTTTAGATGCAACAGCGAGAATTGTCTTCTCCCAGACACCAATCCTAAGGGCAGTGTTACCTTCAAACACACTCCTGGATCTTCCTGTGAGCTTTGGACAAGTAAAACACTCCCTGTCTTAAGAGCCAGTGAAAGCCAAATGTTCAGACTATGGAGAACTTGGAGAGATAAAGGTACAGCTTTTTCCTGATCCCATACCATCAGCGGTGCCTTCTCAATGCTGGGTTGACATCGCCCAGCAGGTGGGGCAGGTGACCACCAGAAGACTCTGCATGCTGACAGCAAGCTGCATCGCATCTCATTTTCCTGAAGCTAACGAACACGCTCCGACGGAGACGTTCCTGCTCCAGAGGAGCCTTCTGGGCCACCAGGAGTTCATCTGCTTCCAGGGACACAGATCTCTGGCCCCGCTCTGTGCTGTGGGACCTGCCTGCTTCCCCACCGGGGACAATAGCCTTGCTCCAAAGAAACGGGATAGCTTTGCAATCATCTCATTCATGGACAGGATTTTGTCCTAAAAGTATGGTTGAAGCACTGAGCGTGATGAGCACCAAATATCCCAAAGCATGTGCCCCCTGAAGAGCATGAGCAAAGCAGCAGTACATATACCATACATATATATATATTTATGTGCACACCGTAACGCCTCTAGGGACAGGGGACTGCTGTAGTGGAGACACATCCCAAGACAGTTCACAAAGGCAGACAAAAGAAGCCAAAACACAGACCAAGGTAGTCCAGGCGTGTGGTTAGGCTGCTGCTGATTGTAAAGTGAGTTTTTAATCGGTTCCAATACCAAATTAAAGATTCATTTTTAAGGAAAGAAATCAGTGTCTCCAGTAATAAAAATAGCCACAGTATCTGTACCATGTGCATTCCACAGCTGTTTGCTGAACATGACCTTAAGTATGACATTAGGAAGAACAGTGCTCAGCCAATAAAGTACTTCTCTTACAACGTTCTATAAAAGAGCATTTTGTGGAAAACAAACAAATTGCACTGTGTGCGTAACTCAGTGGTTTCAGAGTGCAGCTCTGTCCCCACCCTGTTACAAGAATGACAGGCCCGTCCCCAGTCCATGCATCCAGGTAACTCACAGCTTCCAGTTTTTATACCAGGCACGTGGGTGTCATTTCCACTAAGGTACAGCGTGACACGCTTCGGAAATGAACCCAGGCCAAGCTCGAGTGCAGTGTGACAACCTGCACTGGGAACACCTTCTTCCACCTCAGAGAGAGAAGCGGAAAGAGTCTCGCTGTGAAATGGCCAAGCTGATGAGCTTCTTTGGAAGGTACTTACCAGGGTCTGAAATTTAAGACCTGGCAGGAAAGTTCTTACAAGAAGCTACGTTGGAGGCCTGGTGCTGACTTCCATCCACTGAATACATCCAGCTGCGTTGGCGATGGGCACTGGGAATGTCAGCACCGCGTAGAATTAATGTTTTGGGTCTGCTGTTTGGTTTGGATTTTTTTTAAATAAAGGCAATCATATTGCATTTTTAAATATAAATTCTAATTATTACACACAAACACCAGCTTATCTGGAAAACCTGAACCAGTTTTCACAACAGTCTCAACCATCACTGCAAAACTTCTTCCTTGCCCCCACAGACCCAAACCGTGCCGGTACGAGGAGGGTTACAATCCAGTCACCTCCTCACAGTCTGTGACCTCCTTTTCCAACACCAATAAAGGAAGGACACTGTTCAGCTTCAGCCTGGTAGCACGCGGTCAACTTAGCATCAGTGAACACAACCCCATCTAGGCCACATTTGGGGCCAGCAGACAAGGCCTCCGTGGGGAAACCCGTCTGTTGTGATGGGACAGGCAGACATTGACAGAAGACCTACGAGTGGGTCCAATTAGGAGATCCAGTTGCATTTGATACCTACCTATTAAAACAATTACTTTTTCCTACAGGTGCCAGAAAGTGCTGCAAGAGACTGATGCTAGAAGCTCATCACTCTTGACTGATAGATGGTACCTGGGGCAGTACAGACATTTAAGCTAAATCAGAATCACAGAATCTCAGGGATTGGAAGAGACCTTGAAAGTTCATCCAGTCCAATCCCTGAATAGAGTGGAAGAGGAGCTACACCCCCAGCCATTACTGTTCCAGCATCAGCAAGAGGCCTTCCTGCTATTCACCTGCTTTTTGCTTTGACACAGCTGAATTTCCCAAAGCTGCTTGGGGTTAACCTTCTTCCCAAAGCGTAAATGTTCTTCCATCTTTATGCAAAAGAAAAAGAGCTGTTTGTATCTACACACACCTTGTCAGCAAGGCCTTGAAGGAACCCTGTGACAGGAAACTGCAGAGCTGATACACACAGAGGCACTGATTCAGCTGAAGGCCAGGAAGTCTCTGCTGAGAAAGGCCACCTGGTAAGTCCCGAGTTCTCACTAGAACGTGTATGTCTTAACCGAGCCCATAGCGTACGAATGGGATAATTGGAATCCTGTGGCACGTTGCACTTACAAACTGGTTTACAAACTGCATCCTGTTAATCGCTGCTTTTAATTGAAGCCACCCAATATAGAACGGTATCGCTTCGATACATCCTACTGGTACAAGGAAGCAGCCTTAATGGATGACACGTGACAACTCTTTTCAGACATTCAATATACTCAAGAGTAAAATTAAGACACAAGTAAGACCACACAAGGTTTTGGCAATTATTTTTATGTTGGTTTTATAGCTTTTCTGGTTTCTTTAGGAAATTCCTGCACAGCAAAAGGAATGAAGAATTCCAGGAGAGAGTTGACCTCCTTCAGTTCCAGACTGTATTCCACTGCTATTTTCTCTGCAGTCCATATTTGAGGTTGAAGTTTATGGTTATTAAGAAGCGTCAGAGCCTCCACAATGGAAATTTTGCCTTTGGGAACTTTCTGAACATCTAGATCTCCCAAGTTGCCTAGTTTTGTAAGTCTCTTTTCCTCCTGTTTACATGGAAGATGTTCACCACCTCCACCTTTTACCTAATTGTGGGAAGGAAAACAAAAAGAGCTTAACAGCGGTCGTGTTCTCTCTGCATACTGTAGCAGCCAAGCTGCTTCCCTAAATATGGCATTTCCTCTCAGCTTTCCCCATTTTCACAGCATAAAAAAATTAGAGAGTGCTTAGCCAGCCTTGCTTCTTGATAGCAGAAAAACTGTCTGTTGTTCCACAGCCACTCTACGTACAGTGCTGACCCTCCCCACCCCAAGTTCTGAAACGCCACCAGCCATTGAACTCTAAGAGTCGAACCGACTCATACAAGTCAAACTACAAATTTTGGTAGCCAGCAGTAAATGGAGATAACCTAGCATTTAGCACTGAATCATGGCATGGGGGAAAGGAAAAAAAGAAAATAAAAAAATCCCACTACAGATTGGTATCCCTCTTCTGAAACCACTGGAAATCCTTTTCAGATAGTCTCTCATTTTCTATTTTTAGTTTTGTAACTAAAAGACACCCCTTCTTTTGCTCTGTCTAGAGAACAAATTTCTGTGGACAAAAAGACTATTCTGCAGCATCACATGAAGTTTAATTCCCATGACTACTGCAGTGCTCAGGCAGGTGAAGCCTCTTCTCCCAAGTCCCTTCATATTTCCAAGTCATTTCCAAACAAGTTCTGCTTTCCCATATTGCCTTTTATTAAGACTGAACTGTGAATGACACTGCAAGAGAGACACAGGGAAAATTGTTCTTAAGAAAAAGTACTTTTAAAGTGATCAGAGTCCACAGCCATCAATTAGCCCACAGAAACTCTGTATTAACTGATGAGCTGAGAAAATTTATGTGGCTGTTACAGCACCTGTAACTGTGTGACTGTTTCTGAACTACAAAGAATGTCTGATGGTGCTACCAGCTCTCCATTTCTTCCTTTTATTTTGTGCTAAAACTGTGCTCAGATAATGAACAATTTTTCAAGTCTTAATAAAATGATCTGTCTCTGGGTATCTGTCACTTGGGGATTTAGAGTTGGTGCTTGTCCATTTACCACAGACAGACATACCAAATATACATTTAGGTATCTATACATAAAGATGCACAAAGCATTCAGAGTAACATGAGGAAATGAAGGAAGCTTTTAGATGAAGTTCTGCCTACAAGCTTCCATGTTTTAATTAATCACACTCTTCCAAACAACTGCAAGTAGACACATCACAAGAGCAGGTCTTAAGTGGCAGCAGCCTCAGAGCAGGCACAGAATTGAGCAGCACTAAGATATGTTCTGCTTTTGGCTTTTCCTCAAATCAATCTTGACAGGATTACAAATGGAGGTGTTTTAAAGATACATAAATCAGACCTTCATCACTTCAAGATTAGAGTCCTAACCTCCCTTATAAAAATTAAAGGCAGGGATTACTTGGAAACTTTAGGGAGAGACTGCAGAAATCTGTGTGTATTTGAAGGTAATTTTAATCTTGACTAGAAAGTGCTATGCAAGTGGCACATCAGAGAGACTGAGGAATTTTATTGGTAGATGACTATAAAACTTCTATTACTGAACGAAACAGCTAGAATAAAATAACCCAATAATGCAGCAGGTACAAAGCACAAACCATATCGTAACAAAACAGAAATTAGGAGACTGAACCCCAGTCTGTGTATTACTGGAAAGGGGTACAGCCTTGCTTTCCAAGTCAAAGACCACAGCCATTGGCAATGAGCCACACTCAGTAGTCCCAATCTCTTTTTTCTAACAACTCCACAAGAGATCTGTGGCAAAGTCCTGCATATTTGCAAAAGTCTGGCCAACTGCCCTTCTGCCTTTGAGGAAGCAGAAGTGGGAATTCAGATGAAAACCAAAGTAAGATCAACATGGTGTTAAAAAGGAAGACTGTGGAAGCATTTCAAAGGTTGTGTAACCACAACATGTCACACGTGCAAGACTCGGGGTCAAACACAGTCAGTGCTATTGACATATATGACAGTACTGAAAAGAGCACTTTGATCGACAAAAAAAAGGTAGTTTTTAGGCACTGAGAAAGTGTTTTTCTTTATAGGGAATTAGTGCAGAGTTTGTAAACCACAAAGCTGATGCTGGTACGCCTCCTGCAGAGAGATAGACTCACCTGCACAGGTGGATCTCGGGACTCAACATAAACATCTTTTAACAAGGTGAGGAGCCTATCATCCTTTCTGTAAATCTCTTCTTGTATCCCTGGGCGCGCTGAAGTCAGTGGGGAGAAGAGGAAAAAAATACATTAGAAAAAAAAAGAAACAAGACAGATCTGAGTCAAATTGTTTCGGTTTTGTTAGTTCTGAGAGCTTAATCCCTTGCCTGGAAGGACGGCACGACTCCCAACACACACGGCGCTTCCTTCTCGGGCGGGTAGCTCCGCCGCTAACAACGCCGCTTCGCACGGCGGCACCGCCGCTCCCGGTAACACCGACGGTGGAAAGCACCCGCTTGCGGTCCACGGAGCGGACCGTCTACCGCCGGGCGAGGGCCGGGCCCCAGGAGAACGCCGGCCACAGTCCGGCCTCCCGGCTCGCCCTCAGCCGGCGCGGCCCCGGCCGACCCTAGCAACGGCCGCTGACTACGGTTCCCAGCATACCCCGCGCGGCGCCCCGCTTGTCAATGTCACCGGCCCCGCGCCGGGGGACGCCACGACCCCGGCATCTCACCCAGGCATTTCGCCCCCAGCACCCGCGCTCCCCCTCTCCTGCCTCGGCCTCCTCATCGGCCCCACAGCCACTGCCCCCCCAACCCAACCTAACCCCACCCCACACCGGCCAGCGCCTCCGGCACCGCCCCGCGGCCCGGCACCCACCAGCCAGCTCGTCCAGGCGGGAGGTGGGGTGCCGTGGGGCCGGCGTGGGCTTCTCCTTGCTGATCTCACGGCGGGCCCGATTCTCCAGGTTGAACGTCCGGAACACGCGGGTCAACCGCCCGCCCATCGCCGCCACCGCCGCCGCCACCCGCAACGCGCATGCGCGGGGCGGCGGCGCATGCCCGCCCATCGCCGCCAGGGGAGAAGGGACGGGCTGCGGGGAAAAGGGACGGGCTGCTTCCGGCCTGCGCCGGGGCTGCCGCAGCGGGAAAAAACGAGCAACCGAAAAGCCCAAATAAACGAAAAAGCGAGAATTGGGGTCGGCCCGGAGGCTGCCGTCATTGGGGCCGCGCTGCACCGGGGCTGACAGCGAGCGACCTTTGGGTGTATGGGACGCGTCTCACCCTCTTGACGTTTTCCCAAGCTTTTTTTTGTGGATAACGGTAGTATGGAAGTATTTAGGGACGTTGCGTCTCTTAATTTCTCATTAATGTATGTAGCACTTCATTATAGGCTTCTCGCTGGTGTATTCAGTGGCAGGAAGTTAATTTTATAAGGGGATACGATCTAGAAGGCATAAGCCACATGGAAATCTGGACAATTCCCCAGTCTGGTTCAGGATTGAGGGGCTGTTACTGGGGTGCGGTCCCCCCTCCTTCAGCCCAACCAAATAACCTGGCTGCTGGCTTCTGCAAAAAGTGTTGAACTGCGAGAAAGAGTTGTGAGAAAGCACTTAGCCTGGAGCCACACAAGATAAGAAAGGTAAAATTGGAGATAGAGGTAGAATTGTTTGGGTGGAATCAGTTTAAATATTCAAGACAGAAAAACATCAGCATGAAAAGAGAAAATCCTCTGAGAGAAAGGAAGGCAGAAAGAGCAACACTAAGGACTATTGGCCTGTTGCTAGAAGCAGGAGAGCTTGGAGACCTTCCACATGGTTGCAGGGTCAACCAAGACTTGTACAGTGTCTTACCAGAGGATTAATGGCTTGTTAATTCCAGCTGTTGTATGAATTAGCCAATAATTAATTGCTTTATGTTTTGAAGTTGTGTATACGCTGTTTGCAGACTTTCAATGCATGCTAATAGCTCTGGAAGTGAATTGGAGCAGGAGTGTTAGGGAAGGATGGAGACAAGACCCAACTTCTTGCTGTGTTTGTTTTTAGGAGGAAAACACATATTTTCTGCCCTTGCATCCATCTAGTCACGTTTATGACTGTGGGCATCCAAAACGTGAATTTTCAGAACTTGGTCTTCTAGTAGCAATATTTAGTAATAATAATCTTGCTGTGATAGTTATGAAGACTACAGTGTGCTCGAATACTGCACAGTGAATGACAGTGTTCTCCTTAGGGGGAAGCTAAAAGGCGGGCTGGTGGATGAGGAAAGCCAAATAGACTTACAAAGGCAACGCAGACAAGGTCTCGTAAGCGTGGTCTGTGCTGGAGCTCTGCTCTCTTGGGGAATCCTGAAGGTGCAGTTTCTCCAATTTCTCATTTTAAAGGCTCTTGCTGTCTGTACGAGAAGAATAGAAACGTGCCTTTAGTTCACGTTCTCTGGGAATAAACTTAACTGACCCCATCTTATTTTAGGCACTGCCTGCGTAGTAATACTAAGAAAATAAGTGGTATTAGTGATAATAGAAACATGGACTTTGTTAAAAGCTGCTGGGCTTAGACTGGTGCCCTTACTTGCTTACTTAACCTATGTTCTTACAGCATTTGATATTATTGTAAGTGGTTAGTTTATCTGGTGCAGGTGTGAAAGTAAAATTCACATGGGTGCCTTTGGTGGTTGTAGACCTCTGATGTGTACTTGAGCATTTCTCCTGAGACCTATGCTCTTAAATCTGTCTGTGGATACCAGCTATTGTGCCAAATTGGAAGATAAAGATTCTTCCTTCAAAAGCTAAGATCCGCCAGCTTCTGGGATCAAACTCAGCACAGGGCTTCTGTCTCTGTAAAGTCTAAATGGGACTTAGTGCTCCTGTAATATTTACTGACAGCAAAATAAATTCACTGGAAGTCAGTCAGTTAAAAATAAAGACTGATGTCATGCTCTGCCTGTCACTTCCCATCACTGAGGATGGCACAAGGCTTTTTATGTATAAGGAAGCATCAGCAGTACAAGATTTTTATTCTGAAGACACTTTCTTAGACTGTAGCAAGTAGAACTGAGATTAATAATTTGCTATTTTACCAATATGACGATATAAATACCAGTAAGAAAGAGCTTGGATTTTTTTTTCCATATAAGTATTTGCAAGTGTGATTATTAAAAATGAATGTATAGTTCAAAGCATAAACACTGTATGTATTCAGCTTATACAACATTACAAATGGGATGCATTTTGCTTGAACCAGGAGCATGAATTTTTCCAGGGAATTTAAAAACAAAACAAACCAAAATGAAATCACTTCTCAAGCAGCTCTTTAGCAAACAAGCCCGTTAGAAGAACAGGGACTATCCAACTTAGTTCATGCACATCAGCGACCTGTTCTCAACAGCAGAGAGCATCAAACACAGCAGAGAAAAATACTGTAACTTGCAGAAGGCACAGGCTGCCGTACTAGATCTCCTTTTTAATCCTTTTGTACCTCTAAGAGAGAAATTTCTAAAATTACTGCGTGCCTGGAAAATAAAAAGTACATTTGTGATCAGCCTTCGAATCATTTGTTTCCATTTTTCATCCTAGTTTTGATTTTATGTGTTCTTCATTTTTCATTCTCGGCTAGTTCTGGTGCTGAATGGAAAATCAGAAATCAACTTTGGTAGTTAACTAGCATAGGTAGTTAACTAAGAGCCTGATTAACCTATTGAAAATTCCCTTTAGAGAAGGGAGAATAGGAGTGTCTGGCATTAACTCCTTTTGCTGTGAGGTACTACTGAGGTTTCTCCGCTGTCTTTACCACCCAGAAAAGCAGGAATTGAAGTACCAGTCCAGACAGGCAGGTAATCTGAGTGAAATAAGAGCCTTTTTTAAGTAAAGGGTGCCCAATCTGAGAATTTTTGAGTGGGAGCAGGTGAGGTTTTCTATGTGATTTATTGTCAGGGAATGACCCAGAGGCTGACAGCAGAGGAAAGTTAGAAGTGCCCTTATGCAGCAGTGGCACAGGTTTTTGTTTGATTCTCTCTACTTTTCCTACCATTGATACTATTTTCCTCTTCTCCTAGTCTTCTGGCTGTTTGTTCATAATTTACGGCAGTCTAAAAGGGTACTCCAGCGAATTAATGTATAATTAGGATTCGGGGAACTGAGTCCTCTGTCGTGATTACTGGTTTCCCAGTAAATACAATAAGAGCATTGATCCATTTGTTCCTTATCTCATCGGTGTTAGGCAGAACCAGAGGACATGGCATTAGCAGGAATTGATGATGAGCCAAGCAAAAATGACCATCCTGCAACTTTGGACAGACAGACTCAAGAAAGATGGCCATTTAGATCACAGTGGCCTTTCGGTGATTTCTGGTTGTTCAGTTACTTAATTCAGTTTGTTCCTGTGTTATCAGCTTCAGGAGCCTGCAAAAGATGGATCAGTTGAAGTATCTACGAATACAAGGAAGGCTTTTGGTTAATTCCAGGCTGTGATCAGAGTGCTACAGAACACTTGCATCTTTTCAAGGCTAGGTGGCTGCAGTGCTTTATTTAAAGGAGTTTTTGTCAAGTCCTTACAGGGATGAGGTTTATGCAGAAGGCAGCAGGCTCACGTTGACAGGCTCACACACCAGCCCAGGCAGGTCACTAGCTCCTTGGCAGATAACATTCATTTCAAAGACATCGTGTCTTAAATTCTCCTGATGAACTGTGGCTTGGTATTCCTGACATCATCTTCCATAATTTTCCTATTGATTGCTATATCTCAATTAGGAGGTTACTTCAACCTGGAAATGCAGAGTAGGAGCCATCACATTTGAGAATGAGGCAGCCTGGACTGGATAATTAATTATAACAATTACATGTGCAGTTTTACTTCACTTTTACTCACAGGCTTCAGTTCCTTGTGCTCTTTTCTCAGTGGCAATACTAGTCGAGAGAACTGACACCCTCATTCTTTCCTGTAACCCTGGCTTCAGTTCATCCCTCTCACCAGAGCAAGGGTTTAGGAACTCTTCAGAGCAAACAACATCAGGTAGCTGCTCTGATTTAATAAAGAAAAGAAGTTCCATAGGTTTTCTAAGCCACATCAGTTACTGATCACAGAATCACAGAATGATACGGGGTTGGAAGGGACCTCTGGAGATCATCTAGTCCAACCCCTCTGCCAAAGCAGGTCCTCCTACAGCAGGTCGCACAGGACCATGTCCAGGTGGGTTTTGAAAGTCTCCAGAGATGGAGACTCCACCACCTGTCTGGGCAGCCTCTTCCAGGGCTCTGCCACCCTCAAAGTGAAGAAGTTCCTCCTCCTGTTTAGACGGGACTTCTTATGTACAAGTTTGTGCCCATTTCCTCTTGTCCTCTCAAGAGGACAGGAAGGAAATTTGGGAGGGAAGATTCTCAGAACTGTTATCTACTACATGACTGTTGTTTGTTTGTTTGTTTGTTCTACATCTTATCTGAAATACCTTGTGGAAGCCATTATTAGAGCCACTGTTTTAGACAACATGTATTCATATTGCTTATCTGGGGAGAACAGACGTATTCTCTGTTTACTTCATTTATCATAAAAGATGTTTTATTTGATTTAGGAATAAAGCAGCATGGATTATTGTAACACAGTGCAGAAAAAATGCTTGTTGCAACAGGAGTAGTGTCCACTACACAGGGCTGGCCTACACCTAATGCAGCAGTACCCAGCAACGTATGTAAAGAATGTCTGGGGCTGGATTAATTCATAGAGGAGGATGTAAGACAAATAATGCTGTATTGTTTTAGTTAATTTTGCATTATTCTTAAATAGTATGCTTTATGTGCAGTAATACAGAAAATTAATTACATTTTTAATACAGTTCTTCTGACCCTTTTAATTTTCATTTGTAGGTCTCACTGTTTACCTGAGAGCTGACATACACAAATTGTGTTGGTAGAGACTGTGTTAGAGAAACAAGAAGAGGTTTTGATGATACCAACAAGCGACTATCAGTATTAGAGTTCAACTGGAGATCATTACTGAAGTTAGAGAGCCCTTTTGTGTGTCTCTTCTTTCCACAGCATCAAAAATCTGGAGGCAGCACGTGGGACACAGATAAATGTTGAACAATCACATTTCCTAATTATATAGAGAGATACAGTGTCTAAATATGTAAGTGGCAGGTGGCTCTGGGGGCTACTAAAATAGACCACTAAAGAGGTCCCAAAATATTGGAAGAAGTACTACCTCTATGTACTGTAAGTCCATTTTTAGATTGTATAATAAGGGCATGATTAAGCTTCAAAGCTCCAGCTTTATAGCACAGACTTACTGAGACTCCTGAAGGCAGAGTTCTTTCTTTATGTGAGATGTCACAGGGATCCAGATGAAGCTACCACACTTCCCAGTTTGCATAATATCATGCAAAAATGGTGGTATCCAGCATCAGTTCAGGAACTCTATGAGGATTAATGTACTTTTTTTCACTAGAAAATTAATCCTGAAAATGGTCAAGATTTCTTTAGTTGATAAACAGTTTGTCAGGATGAGTCACGCTTTTCTAGTGTGCATTAAGGTATTGAGTTCTCCACAGAAGGCTGTAATGACGAGTGATGACAAATGATAAACTCCATACGCAAAAAAAACCTGTTTCCAGTAAGTAACTGACAAAAACCCCTCTGAGCACTTTTCTGTGGGACCAGGCCTCAGCATCTAACTGCTGCCTCGAGCTGAGGTTCTCTGCTGCACCTCTAAGTAGCAGGACTCTTGGACCACGGATGATGAAGACCTTAAAGAACTCCATACACGGAGTTGCTTCAGAGGAAGTGTCTGTTGGTTGCCTGTCTGAATTACAGCAGCCAAGCTTCTCTTGCCAGAAGTTCTGCCAGACTCTCTTCAACAGTTTGTGACGCGGGCCAGCTTCACCCTGGCATAAAATTTCCCATAAGAAAGGATCTCTGTGGAGCATCTCTCTTTAGCATGGGGAAAATTCACCTCTCACCCCACTCAGAACTGAGATTTTTACATTTCTCCAAGCAACTCCTGCACTCTTTTACCCTTTGTTCAGACGTTGGAGTGAGCATGAGAAGTTACTTGCTGTTATTGAGTACCTTAATCCGCTGGGAAAATGTGGGTAATCTCGTAATGGTCGGTTGCTACAATGATGTGGTGTTTTCTTCTTTTTCTTGCACACCTGTGGATGTACCACGCTCTGTCTTTGGGCATGGGGCAGAGAAGCAGAGCTACAGCCTGTTCACACAGGAGACAGAACATCATCCCTCTTTCTTCCAGTGCTGAAACATGGCGTACCAGTGATCTCCACTAGCAGACTGCAGCATACTCTGCATGGATATTCACATCAAATGAACTTTTTACACTTCAGATTATTGCAGATACCAGTAAGAAAGCAAGATATTTTTCTCTTCTTAATGAATAGGTGATGTTGACCATTGCCCTTTTTTTTTTTTTCTCGATTGTTTCACATGTATTTCAGGCTCTTCCATCTTTTCCTAATGCAGGTTAGAAAATTGAGTGGAAAGGAACACTGCAATTTTTTTAAGAAGTAGTTACACCTTTTGCTAAAACTAAATCTTTCTTTTTTTTCAGATGTATTTTGTTTTCCTGAGACATAAATGAATGAGATGCTTTTTTTTTCTTTTTTGTAGTGCAGGATATAAATTGAAGGTACAGAGGAAAAGACTCAAGTATAGTAAGCAAATGTATGAGTAAAAGCTATTATGAAAAATGTGAAAAACTATGAAAGTCTGTTCATTGTTTCCTACTAATAGTCAAACCAAAAGGTTTAAATGTTAATAATTTTTACAACTTAGCATTTTATTAATGAATTAACTTGTGTTTGCCAGAGAGGATCATGTTTATCTTTATTGCTCCTGTAGACTGGGAGTTGAATGGCAACAAATATTTGTTTAAATGCTAGAATTTTAGCTAGTGTTTCTGATTTTTGCAGGTTGTTCCCGCTGGGAGAACCAGATGATGGCTTCAGTGACTTTTCTCAAGGAACCTTGCTCATTTGAATCCCGTTCCTTTCAAGCAATACACATACCACCACCACCATCCCACTTTTTTTTCCTTTTCTTTTTCTGAAAACAGCAGGAAACAGGAGATAGTTTCCATGCTCAGAGTTCCAGCCCCAAAACAGACAACATTCTCTCTCACACAAACTATTGTATGCTTTTATTGCTTTTATGGATAGGAGGGCCTGTTGTCATCTATAGACCCTGCTGTCACAAGCCAAACATTTCATTTAATAACTTCCATAAATTGCCTCCCTCCCTGCTGCTTTTTGTCTCTTCTGCTCAGATGCACAGAGCTACTAACCCTCAGACAACTCCCAACCCTCCTGGCTTCTGACCAGATTGTTCAAATTCCACTCCAGGCTTGTCACTCTGGTTTATGCTTTGAGTGATGGCTTCTATGGTTTCAGGTGGGAAAAAAAGAAGTATTGTGCTGGAGCTGGATCGGAAGCGGGTTATCACCCCTGCTACCCTTAAATAGGATTCAGACTTTTTTTATAAAGCAGAGATTGAAAGTTAGATGCAGTCTGCCTTTTAGCATCTCTTGTGCCATTATGACTTGGTACCTATCTAAGCAGGTAATGTGCACAAGGTGCCTGGTTCCTAGAGTGGAATCCATCATCCTGAAATTACTTTCAAGCATCTTTTTGTGTGCTTAACAGGAGCAATTCAAGGCTGCAATCTAATAGTGCACTGTCTCTAAAGGAAAAACCTTCTTCTGCTAGTAGCCACCCCTCAGCCACCCTGCAGTAAGGCCTCCTCTGGGTACATGATAAACCAGCTCAACTCACTGCCTGTGCAAAAAACCATTCACTTTATTTTTTAAATCAGAGTTTTCCTACCTGAAAACACAAAGCTGCTTACAAATTGCTTATCTATACTACCAAATACAATAGGTCAGGAGTATTCTTTGGCCCTCAGGTCGGTTAGCAACACAAAGTCCACATCAATACAGATAAATCTTTATTACCCCTTCCTGTCCACAGCGTCACACGCTGTCCCACAGCTGATAGCTGCTGCAGTCACATTCAGCTGATGTTAGCACCTGTGTAAGCACTCCCCTCTTTCACTACAAGTTTGGCCAAGTCATCCTAAAAACTGCTGAAGATATAACAGCATAGCTATATGCTGTGATACTGTCTTTGCCATTTATCAGTACTCAGCAAAGTGAACAAAGTGAAGTGTGCTGATAAAGTAGCTTTTTTTTTCCCCCCTCAGGTATAATTGCAATTTCAGTACCATTTTTCTTGAAACAGCTATGCTAAATTATTATAATTAGGTTTTTTTGCAATCCCGACCAAGATATATATGTCAGAAAAATATTTTAAATTTAAATGAGGACTCAGACTTGTCTGCATCCTAGTCAGGTCATGTTTGCATTTATATTCTTTTTTATTAACATAAAGGTATGAGCCTTAAAAAGTGCCATCACAAGAATATAACCCGTATTTTCCACTCAGGATTACTCAGAAGCCATACTACCTTTCTACTTCTCAGACACTTAGGTGGCTTTGTTAGTACAGCCCTTGCAATTTCTGTGTGTTCCATTTTACAGAGCCCTAGAGGTATGCACCTTCCACATGGTGACAAATACAGATGCAGCTGTGAAATACCAAGAACCATCTCTAACAAAGGATTTAAGGGCCCTAAGTGGGTCTTATGGGGAATGTAGGTAAATCCAGAACGGTGAGTGAAAGCTGAAGGAAGAGCAACCTGAAGAGGCTGTGGTTCCTGAGGTACACTGATTTTGGTAACAAAGGCACACGGAGATCTACGCTGAGGCCAGCAAAGTGGCAGTGCCACTGGCTTGCACCAGGCTCGGTGAAGCATCACATACACATCATCCGTCAGAGGGGAAGAAGCACCGCAGGAGCGCATGGTCTCTCTCCCTCTTCCTCACCATCGTCCCCGGGGCTCCACCCCTGCTCTCCCTTTGCCCACCATTCTATGATCCCTTTCTTCTGGTCATGGAACTTCTCATACATCGGAGCCTCCAGCCTTTCTTGCTGCAGCCACATGCTAAACGCAGCAGCTACACTGTCAGAGTGCTGGCAGTAAAATATGCTTGCTTGATGTTAGAAACACACCTCCTACTTCACAGAAATAAAAGCTGTGGATTGTCACATCTAACGTGCCAGACTATTTTGATTTCAACAGTTCAGAAAGTGGAGAAGGATTTTGTTTAAAGCAGCCGCAGGCTGAGCCACGCTCAGCTGTTCTTTGGGAGCAGAGGGGAGATGGAGGAATAAAGACATTCTTAACTTTCAGTGGCTGGCAGTTTACCTGCCCACGGTGCTATATGGGTTGCTTAGAGAACTCTTCTCTTAGTTTCTTGTCTTCTGGGCTTCTTTTAAGCAGGTGCTGTCACGCAGTTGGTGCTTCTCAGCTCCACCAATAAGCAGAAAACCCAAGGCACTGGTGGGCTTTCTTCTAGCTCCAGTTGCAAGGTTAGAGAATGGAATTGCAGATAGGGTTTTTTTTCTTCCTTTTTTTTTTTTAATGTTGGACCTTTATTCTGTTTGTTTGCTTTAGATGCTTGTAGTACTGGGATCTGGAAAACACTCAGCTGAGCAAACAGCTGGGAACTTAGTGCAGCGTTTGATATTCTTATGGTTTTAATCAAAAGAGCGGTGCTGGGTATACTTTCAAATGTAACCAGGATTTGGCTGTGTTTATCCAGTTAATTTTCAGCACGTTGAGATAACACACACCTGTGTGGCAGGTTTACATTCAGCTTTGCAAGTCAGGAAGGGCACTCTAAGAGGAAATGATGGGTTAAGTACGGATGAGTTGCGAAGAGCTTCTGAGAACCGAAGGTTTCCAGAACCATTGATTGCACAGGAACAGGGATTGCTTTAACTTATGGTTTTGTGGGAAACTCACCATAAGATTCAAATCTTGTAAGTCCCTGCTGGGATCTGAACTGAAGAGGTTTTCAGTGTGGATAGCTGTGATACACGATCCTGAGAGAGCAGTGACTGGTTATCACTTTGGATGTTATAAAAAAAAAATAGAAGGAAAAATCACTTCCCAGCGTGACTGGAACCACTGTAGTGCTCCTAGAGGTTCTGGTGACAGGAATTTTGAATTTAATTTTCCTTTGTGGCGTCAGGAGGAGTAAAATAAAATTCTGTATCAATGTTTGAAAACAGTCTCAGTTTTAAGTTCAGCCCAGCTGTACCCTGAGGCTGAAACATGGCCATGTTTTGGCAGCAGGGAAGAGTGCCATATGTTGCAGTGATAAAGAAATTACACTGATGCCAATCTCTTAGACTTATAAAAAAATATCTAAGGGAGTACATTTGTAGCAAGATAACCTTTAATACGTATATATATAGAATAAAAGAATGTGACAAGTCTGTATTTGAGGTTGATTTTTCTGTCTCTTTAAGAGTCATGCACTTTGTAAATGCCACAAACCACAATTCACTATTGTTCTTGAGAGAAGTTGTGTATAAGATATAAATCCATTGCATTTCCCTGTTACACAGAATCGCTCGCTGACTGGCTCCCAGCTTCCAATAGCCATAGGACAAGTCCATTCTTGGAATAAGTTCTTACTTATTGACTGGCTTTTAGTCAGCACGTACTGGAAATCGATAAGAAGATTCTTTTTTTAGCAGACATTCAGTCAGACCTCTAAATGAGAGCAAGGATGTGGAGACCCTGAGCGCGGCTGGCAACGTGACATCATCTTTCTTTTTATGAGGTCAGTGTAGGCCAGCAGTTTGCCGCTCTCATGGGTGACTTCCAATGCTTTTAAAATCATCAATTAGTTTGTTTTAGTGCCAGCAGTATGCCAAGGGTCTTGGAACACAAAAGACTATTTGTATTCTTCATATGCATAGAATAAAATCTATTGTAGGATAGTTCCAAGCCACATCTACTGCAACGGGATGCAGAACAAAATAGCCAATACAAAATGCCAATCTCAATCCTAAAACTTGTTTTCTGTTGTAAACAATGAAAACTGCTGTTTCTCAGTGCTGACGGAGGACTCCTTCTGACCCATCAAGCTAACTATTTGAGCAGTTTTACATTTATGGTTACCAGTATCCCAAGACACATCTGTGAGATTGTTATGACGTTGCTGAGAACAAACAATGGATTCCACCAGCATCTTCTTCTTTTCACCATTTATGTCCTTGAGCTCTCGAAAGAAATTATCCAGAGATGAAAGAAATTTGGTTTGAAGCAGAATTTTTAGTGCTGACTGGGCCCACAGTTTTCAGGTAAGCATTTTTTTTTTGCCCAGCAGTGATGATGGTCTTCATTTTTTTGACAGTATAACAGCTAAGTTGTTCTCTATGTCCTCTGCCAACAGGTCCAGCTGGCCTTGCAGTGAGGGCACTAAGTCATATGCGTTCTTTGTATATACAAACCTTGCCATTTCCAGCTCTTCTCTAAAATTCTCACAGTACTTTGGAGTTGAGAAAAAACACTATTTGTTTCTTCCTGTAATTTTATCAGAGCGAGAGAGACCTCTTAAGAAGATACTAATTCCTTTTTCTGGCCATCCATCTCATCAGCCACAGCAGAATGTTTCCTTGTGTTATTCTGAAGCTGGCAGTTTAATTCTAGGACAATTTCCACCCTTGTTGTCAAGATACTCAATGCTCTTCCTAATCTACACATATGCTCCTCGGTCAACTTCAACAGCTCAGCTTTACTAGCAAATGTCGGAGACTTATTTGGTATATTTTTTTAGATATGTAAGCTCAGTGGTCAGCAATTTTGTGAACAGAGGCAAAAGACAATGCTACCACTAATGGAAATGTATTGGCTGCTGAACAACTGGTGGATAGGCCACCTATAAAATATGTATAGGATGTCAACATCTGTTGCTGCTTCGGACTGTTCTCACTGACTGAATCTGGTGTTCTGTTGAATAGAGCATTAATTTTTCCTGCAAATGTATTTGGACGAGAGCACTGTGTTGATCAACAGCTTTCTTATGATCCAGCTTTGCATAGCTACATTTTTTGTACTACCAGCACTAACCAAATGGCTAGCTGTGCCATGAAGCTTTTATTCGGTGTTTTCCTAAACAAATCACACATTCTTTCTCAGCCAGAGGAACCTTGGTTTCTTACAGATCTGTCTGTGTTTCAGTTCTCTCTCCTTGATCTGGTTTTGTTGTTAAGCTTCACTTTTATTAATTGTGAATGATTTAGTGATTGTTTTCACTTCTTCCATGGCACTAGTTATGTCAATACACTCTGCAACTTGTTCATCTTGAACTGTCAGCTTTCCTTTAAGGGCTTCATGAATTTTCAATCAAAACATAGACTCCATTTTACTCTTGTGCAGCAGCAAGGTCTCCTTTTAGATGCTCAGTCTCTTCAGTATCTTAATAGCTCCTTTTGGCAGGTGCTGGTTAATTTCAGGATTCACTATGTTCTTTGCTCTGTGAGCGTGTGTACTCTGTGTTTCCTCAAGATTTATAGATGTGTGAGAAACTGTGATAATTATTGATGTTTCTGGTTGTTCTCCAAGAGAGTCTTGAAGGATTCTTCTAAGTTAAGATTCTCTATGTCTCCTTCCACAAAAGCAGTAATAACTCTTTCTCCAGTCAGAACAGACTACTTTGTATTTCCAGCTTTATAAGTTCTGTTATCAACTGGCCCAAACAGAAATGTTTTCACTTCCTGAAAGATCAAACAGTTTATCTCCCAGTTCTTACAAGCTCACATCCATCTGTTCTGGTTTCATTCACAGGGCTGGTAATTGAAAACACAGACTAGGAACAACTGGAATATACATTTGTGTAAGTAGCTGCAACAGTTCTTTTTGCTGCACCTCCTTCTAAGATTTGGTCTGCTTCATTTTTGCTGTGTGCAGGTATTTCTTCCAAGCCTGTCATATTTATACCGGTCTTGTTTATGGGATCATTGAACATCTGAAGTCTTTTTGCAACATTGGGAATAGGATTCATAAGGTCAAAAAGCTCCTTATTATAGATTTCCAGTAGAGAGACTTTTAAAAAAATTCAGAACTAATCGCTGTGACTTTTTCTATTTGATACAAGGCATCATATACCACATCTGGTGTTCTGCACTGTCTGAAGTGACTTTCCAGTTTACTGTCTGCTCTGCAGAAGAGGAACTGTGGTATTTCTAGATGCTTTCTGTGGGCACCTTAAAGCAGAACAGCTCCCCTGTCAGTAGGCTTAATTAAAGACCCACACTGAAAAATGTTTGAGGGGATCATCATCTGAAAAAGCTTGAACTCTGATGTGACATGTATATGTGTAAAATTTAACATGTAGGTATACTGGAGATGGAGGCAGAGATTTTTGGGATGTAGGTTTTGTATTAACTGTACAGATAAGAAAACAGGAACTGACCCAAAAGAAAATCAAGTAGCGATATGCAGACTCTGTTCAAAACTAGAGCTGCTCCAAGCAAATCTCAAAACACTATTTCCTCCTCTATATTAAAGCGCTGTCTATTCTTGCCAAATTATGTAAAAGTGGCTCACTAATCATTAGATTTCTATTTTAACTCTCCTCAGTGTCCTTCACAGTCAGGGGATCAGTTAAAGGGTGGGGGAAGAAAAGCTCCCACCAGGTCGCAGTTCCACAGGGTGAGGTTGGAAGAAGAGCGCCGTTACTGAGCCCCACTGCAAAGCCGAGTACTGTGTCCCTGCAAAGACCTAGCATATGGAAAAATACACAACTGCAGCATGCCTGTGTGCAGCAGCTTTACCTCAGAGAGGTGTCCCTCCTCACTTTAACAATAAGGTTTCTAAAGAGCCACATCAAAATCCTTAATAGGATAATAAAGGACTGATGCTTTAATATCCCAGATCTAGCGCTCAGGCCCTGACCCTGCAGCGGGCCTGCCCTTCTGGAGATCTCTCCCTTTCCAGCCCTGTCTCTTGTCCTAAAATCCTCCTTCCCGAATTCCCCCGTGGCTGACAACCCTCTTGACCCCGCTGTCCCTGTGCGAATCCCGCCCCTCGGTGCTCTGCACACAAACTTATCGCTACTTCGAGGGCTTGCCCGGGCCTTCTCCTTCCCGCCCTCCCGAAGGGCCGCGGCCCCGGCAGGCGGGAAGCCTGTGGGACGCTGCCGCCGACCGCCTCCCGAAGACAGGGTGGACGCCGGCGGCCCTGCCAACGCCTCAGGGAACGACCGAGAAACAGCGAGCGGATCCCGCGCCTCAACCCGACCCAGGCCCGGCCCCTCCTCCGGCAGGTGCGGCCCTGCCGCTCCGGGGCCGCCGTTGCGCACTGGGCGGGGCGGGGAAGCTCCTCCTGCTCGGGCACCGGAGCCGCACAGCCGGGACCGGCGGCTTGGCGACGCGGGAGCTTCTTCCCCGCGGTTCGTCCCTCGCCGCTGTGGGAGCGGGGCGGAAAGGCGGCCGCCACCTGCCCCGAGGTGAGCTGAGCGGCCGGGCCTGAGGCGGCGCCCGCCGCTCTCGTTACCTAACGGGGGACCGGGCGGCGGGGCGAGGCGGGGGAGGGCGGCCCGTCGCCTCAGCACCGCTCGTTGCCGGGGAGACGGTTCAAACGGCAGCTCCGACCGTGGGGGTAACGACCTGGGTAACGGTTGGCACCCGCCTCAGCGGTCCCGCTGGCCCTCGGCTCCGTGTGACTTCGGAGGCGGCGGGAAGGGGAAGGGAGGGGGGGTGTTAGAGGACAAGCCCGAGCCTGAGGGGGGTGGCTGCGGGTCCCGCTCCCCGTGGGGTTGTGTGGGGACGTTCTCCAGGTGCGCCGTGTGTGGCGGCGTCTTAAAACATGGCTCTGCTGCCTCGAAACGGGCACTGAAACGCGTCTCTTTACTTTAGTAGGGGCGGTTTTCTCCCTCTCTTCAGACTTGAAGCCGCTTGTTTGAGTGACAAAAGCAAGCGTTTGCTCTTCTCCGGTGCTGAAATCCGCCAGAGCTGGCATGAGCTAGGTACCTTCGTTGCTGGAAAATTCAATGTACAGCAAAACTGAAGAGGTGCTACTGCTCAGGTGGTTGCATACCTCGCTTGGTTGGTTCTCAGCCCTGGATTTCCCATGTGGTCAATCACGACCGATTCTGCCAAAAAAAACCCAAAACCCAAACCAAACCCAAACCAAACCAAAAACCAGAACAACCCCAGGTTCTTGTGATGCTGCAGGTTGGTGCCAGTCTGCCCTGGCGTGGATGGAGGGTTGAATTGAGCTGGCTCCTGTGTACGGTCCCTGGCAGAGTCTGACTGACAGTCGATAGACATTGCTGCCACACACAGACACTGGGGAATGAAGGGTGTACTTGGCTGTGTTGTACCATGTGCTGTAATAAAACAGGAAAGAAACGGAGCTGCAGGTTAAAACTTAGCACGGTGAGATAAACTGCAGGCGTTGATTTTAGCAAAGAGCGAGAATAAATGTTTTGGTTTTTTTTTTTTTAAAGCCTGTTATAAATTTGTCGGGTTTCATAGGGGTAGAAGGATCTGATCTTCTGAAACAAATGTTTCAGAAGTAAGTTGGGGTTATTCTCGCTTGTGTAAATGGTAGTGGCAGCCTTCGTTCAGTTACAAAAAGATCAAGAATAGACCCAGAGGCCACAATCCTTCTAACTGTAGCGCTAAGGGTAAAGAATTATTGTAGCCTTGCCAATTCCTGTTGATTCCTGGATCTGCCTGCGTGAAGCAGTTGGCAGGGGTTAAGGCCTCAGGGGAGCGCTCAACAATTCTTTAGAGTTTTTATCCAACCCCCAAATTTACTATTTAACCAGAGTTTCCAGAAATCCAGTGATGTGCTGCACAAAAATGTAGTTACCACTGATGCTTAAAAACCTACCAATATATAGCTGCTCAGTCAGATCTCTTGGTTCTGATCAAGTTTAGAAATGGTTGGAGAGAAATTTTTACTTAACTTTTAAAGCATTCCAGAAAAGCTCCTTTCTTCTTTTGTCTGCTTTTCAGATTGTGAATAATTTGACAGTATCTGTAAAGCACTTTGCAGTTATTATGTATGAAGTACTAAGCTGGGTATGGGTAGTCTGAGAAACTGTTCAGGAATAATAAGCTCTTGCTTTAGTAGGACACTAAAAATAATGCAGTCATACCAATTAACGCCTCTTAAAGCGTAAGGTCTTTTTTTAGGTGATTGCAGTGTTTATAAAAAATATCATTAGAATTGTGATTTATTGTGCATATGAGCGACAGAAGTCCCCTTTTCTTCCTCTAAGCATGTGTGAACGAAATGTACATTTGGACAGCTACTGAGTTGGCAGATGTGGGTAAAATAGGACTTCTAATATTTAAAGGGGGGAAGAAGTTGCATAAGGGTTTTTTTCAGAAACGATTCAGTTAGATGTGCAGGTATATCTTCCATTCAAAGCATGTGCTTTTAGGGAAGGAATTTTAATATGGAAAATGAGGTGTTGTTTATTTAACACTTTATAGATCAGCATGCTGTATGAACCACACAGAATATGAGATTAATAATTGCTTTTACTGTTGGAAAACTATGATATTCTGAAAGTCAAGATGACTGTGCAGAAATTAAATATCTGGAGATATTTTTTGAAAGCAAGATTGGAAACGGCTGAACTTCAAATTGGTCCTGAACAGACAGCGTAGAATCTTGCCTCGGACAACAAACTCAAGATTTCCTGATATTTTCTAGATGAGCTGTAACCTTATTTGGGTCTATCTTCTTGGTAAGAAGGACGTGAATGGCTGTGTTTGAGATGGCACATATTGTTAAAAAATCAGTGTATTGCTGAACGTGTAAGTGAATTTGGCTCAGGATTTGAATTTGAACACACAAATTTGAGTACCATCAGCAGAAGTGATTTTATTTTGTGGGTTTTTTTTCTCTCTTTCTGATTATTCTCTTTGTATTAAGGGGAGCAATAAATTTGCAGTTTACAGTAAGGAGAAATATGGTTGAAACATCGAGAACAGATGGAAATCTAGACTTGTGTAGGCCTGTTCTTCGGTGGGTATTCTCAAAGTAAAACGTGCGGGGTTTGACCAGAGAAAATGCAGTGTTCATTTGAAAACAACAAAAAAAAAAGATTTTATTTTTCTATCTCCATTTTTCTTTCATGTGTTGCTTCTGCCTGAAAAATCAGAAATTGATATCATGTAGCTTCTGACAGTGATGATCAGCTTCTGCAACACAGCAAAAAGGAATGTATTCAATATTAAATTCATGGTGCTGCTGTGGTGTTTTTGATCGACTCTGCTGAATAGAATATGATTGACTTAATGGCCAAGATTGACAGTAATTTAATGCCACGCTAGTATGGGGAAGTAATGATTATAAATTGGGCTAGAAACGGGAATTGGATGAAGTGAAAAATGAAATTAATTTAAGCACTCGGGTGAGAGCAGTTGACAGTGTTATCAGGAGCAACTGGCCAAGCATAATTGTCATCCACTGTAATTACCGCTCACCTACAGCAACCACGTAGTTGACTCATTTCAATTCTTTTTAGCGTAACAAATTATCCTTTGTATTTCTCATCCACCTAGGACTTTGGTATGGCACTTGTCAGTGTGTTGTGTGCTCTGAGGACTTCAATTACTCCAGAACTGATTGGGAAAGGAAAAAAAAAAAAATCTCATTTGACTTTTTGTATCTCATTTCTTTGGAGATAGAGAAACAGTGCCAAAAGGCTGAAAATTACAAGGGTTTTCCTCACACATTTTTAGAAGCTGATTTTTAAAAATCTATTTCTTTATTCCCCTCACAAAAATTACAAACTGGTTATTCAATTTCTTGAATTACCTGACAGCTCCGCTTAATAGCCAATCACTTGTAGGTTCCTTGAAATGGCAATTTCTGTATCTTCATTTATTTGTGTTCTAACTTTGGCCTTATGTTACAGGCTTTTACTGACTTGATTTTAGAGGGATTTTTTGAATTTTACTACCAATTCTGTCTCTGAAGAAGCATAAAGAATGGATACTTCTCCAAGTTTGGGGGGGAGTTTTAAACAGTTTTACTTTTTGTGTGTTGGCTCATGGGTTGAATTTACATCTGATTCAGTTTTGGGCTTTAAACAGAATCTTCAGTTTAAGAAGAGACATGCTTATGATAGAACTTGTTGAGTGGTGTTCCTGCTGAGTCTGTGAAGAAATTCCAGGGATAAGAAGGAACTCTGATGAAGCAATGATGATGGAGCTTGGCTGTTTAAACTGGGTGACCAGGAGAGCTTTGAAACTCCTGGTTATGTGTGTTCCCACGTGGACCAGCCTTTATAGGGAGGGAGATATCTAACGAAAGCCAGAAAGGAGCTGTGGCATCTTGTGGGCAGGTGCTAGTCTGTGTCCTTGGCCACAGTCTTTGTGAGCTCCTGCACGCGTGGAGGAACGTTGCGCGATTGACTGCTGAGTGACCTGGCCAAGAATGGGGTTGGAGAAAATGTGTTGTCAAGATTTTATCAGATTTGTATGTTAGTTACCCTTTTAGCTATGGAAAAACTTGCACATAGCTAAGCTTTGAAGTCCCTTACCAGACTTTCTGTGGACCAGCAACATTTGGCTTCCTTTCTTCGGGAGAGGTTTTGCACACACGGGGCAGCTGAACCAGAAGGCCTTTTGTGCTCCACGTGGCTGGCGGACAACTAAGTCACTCACAGGGCAGATGCTGTGTGGGAACTGGGGTGGTGCTGATGGGTCTTTATACACCTACGTACATCTCTAACTTCAGAATGTCTCTCGGTTACCTTGCTGAATGAAAGGTGTCACTTCAAACAAAGTCCCAGTAGCGAATGCCATGGCAATTCCATTCACACGGACGCCAACGTGAAGCCATTGACTTTCGTATCAGCAGTTGGAGATTTCTCTGGGATAAGAAAGCAGCAACACATGTAAATGGTTATGAGTAGAATAAATCGGAGGCTTCAGAACATCAGTAATACTTGAAAATGTATGATTTTTCTCTGTTAGGTCACTACTCTGAACAATTATGTAAATTGAGAATGTGTTCTGCCAAAATTTCTGTAGCAATATGCTGCAGTAATTTAGAAGAACTTTAATTGTAGAGAATGAGCTTTATAGGGAGATAAAGAGCGTAAATATTTTGATTCATCAGTACTTAAAGGTTATGGTTGTTCTGTAGAGTGTCTTTTTTCTGCAACCATCTGTCTTCATTTTTCCTGACAGGAATGATATGTGTAGTGGTTGGTTTTGACAGCGTAGAAGATGTGAAGTTGCAGGCTAATTTACTGTTGTGTTTTTCCTGGATACTGCAATTGCTTAGGATGTATCTCAAAAATACGCGTGTGTATCTTTTCCCCTGGTAGTCTAAACATTAACATCTTCAAATTTTCTAATCCCTTGTGCCTTCAGAATAGCCTTTTGTTCCACTGGTCAGTAAGAAAGTGCTTCAAAAACATTCTCAGTGTGACCTGTTTTGGGTAACAGAGGGCTTTGTTTTGAAGGTATGGTATCTAAGAGTGATTGAGGTCCATTTCTGCAGGGTTGAGGAGACTTGATTTTTGGCCTGTGTGTTTGTGGTTGGTTGGTTTGTTTTGTTTTTAAATGTGATTGGTTAAGTGAAAACAGCATTGCTTAGGTTAATAACAAAGTGGACATGAGCAAGCTTATGGCCTTATTATGTCTGAAACGTTTTCCATCAGGTTTCACTTCAGGTTAAATGAAGTAAAAGGGCTACTGCCCTTTGTAAGCTAAATTGGGACTCTACCTGCCTTATCAAGACAGAGAAGATGAAAACCCGTGGTTGAAGAAATGTGTAGAATGCATTCTTTCCAGGGTTATTTTTTAAATCTTCTAAAATTGCTATGAACATTTTTTCCAATAGCTGCATTTATAACTAGAGAGTGGCTTTGAATGATATTTTCTCCTTATCCAGAACATTTTACAATGATGCCTTGAAAGCAGTAATAGACCATCCAAAGGCTCTCCCTTTGAGGGCATACATCGCTCAGGTGTGTTTTCACTTTTCTGTGTTACACTTAGTTTTGGAAGTCCCATTTCAGTCAAAATTACCGTTATTGTAGTTGCAGAAGACAAAAAGGGAACGGAGGTGATGTTTTCAGAACAGAACTGGGGCTTTGACTTCAGTGAACTGGAGATGAAAATAGAGAATGTCAAGGGCTAAAGGCTGAACTGAAGTGTGAAACTTCTTTAGTGGGGGTAACAGTAGCTGTTTAGTGGATTTGATGTATTCCTTACCTGAACTACCTTTTTTTTTTTCTTTCTTTTTTTTTTTTTAATTTTCTCTTTTAGTAGAAAACCCAGGCAAACAAACAGGAAGGGAACGTGACTCCTTTCTGGTAGAGTCTTAGTGCATCGGGGCTGCAGGGTGCGCAGAGAATGTGCTATATCCCTGCTGTGCTGGGTTTCTCATCCGTGAGGAGGTTCCATTAAAACACACTCTGCATCTCTTGCGGTCTGTGGTGGTGACTTTTTGCATACAAATGCAACTGCTGTATTTGCTTTTGGGGAAAGGGCATGGGAAATAGAATGATGCAATGCAACTATGAAATCTCATGTGTTTACATGTTATGTGCTCCGTCCTCCAAACAGAATCACAGAAGTGCAAAACCATAGGAGGTATTTATGTCCTTAATATAAATAAGGGGACTGGATGTGCTTTGCTTGCTTACTTAGGGAGGATGAATGGAAGTAGCAATCCAGTTTTACAGAAAGCAAGTCAAATGCCAAAATGTTTCTGTAGTCAGGACTGGTCTTCTGATACATGAAATTCTTTTGTACCAATGTAGCTGGTACAATTGGACCTTCAAGTCCAGTTCCCTTCTCAGTTTGACATTTGATTAATTTTTTTTTATTTTAATTTTATTTTATTAGGGTTATTATGTTTCTTTAAGACCTTTTATTCGAGTCCATCGTGTTAGACGATTTATGGAGTCAGATTCCAGGCTTTAGATCTTTGGATGCAAACGACAGAAGAGACTTACTGAACACCAGAACAAATCATGCACAAAACTAGTGCAGTTTATATTTCTTGCAGCTGTTCACGTTTCCACAGGATTCTAAATCTGACATAGTGTAACTCTAAAGTACCTTAAAGGGAGGAAAGCTGCTAGACAGGCCACTTGAATTTACTGTCTCTACTAATTAGAAGTAACTCTTGTGCTATAGACTTGCATTGATTTTTAGTGATGTTGCTGGATAAGTGAAGAGAATTAAGGCTCTAATAGCTGAGCCTTGTCAGATGTCATTTGTGGCAGTTTAAGGACATAAATACCTCCAGCTTTCCACCTCCCTCTGCTGCTGTGGCAAAGCTGGTAGAGTATAGCATGTGCCTGCATTTTGGCTGGTTGTAGGCACTGTCATGGGATGTCAGTATGGGTTTGTACGTTGATGCCAATTGGGTGGTGGCAACACAAGTGTTGCCTGTACCTCTGGAGCAGTGATTTGTGGTAGGGCATGGGGCATACAAGGGAAAGGAAGTGTCCTCAGTGGCATAGATTGCTTCAGTGAATTACATGTCATGGTTCTGCATTTTGTCCTGTCACTGGTATGTGTTCTGTGAATATTGAACATTGTTGCTGGAAACCCAGGGAATGAATTTACACAGGCTGCATCCTCAGTTTCCTTTGCCCAGATAATAAGAGTGATTACTATGTGACTACCAAGTAGCCCATAGCAGACTAACCGACCAGACCAGGCCTTGAACACTTAAAAGGAGGAGGGAAAAAAACCAAACAGTGGTCGTATTGAGTATTGCTATGGTGATCTAAAGATGTGAGGGAGGTGAAGAGTAGGACTTTGTTGTTTGTTAGGGTTTTTTGTTGTGTTTTTCTGAGCCAGCTGAACAGTCTAAACACTTGTCTGATTCTTTTCTATTTCCAATCCTAATTAAAGATCAGAGATTAAAAGTTATTTAAGATCATCTTTTTTAGGTGTTTTTCCTTGAAACAGAGGCTTTTCTCTGAATAAGGAAAAGTTATGTCTCAGACTAAGGAGGGTAGGCAGAGGTTGAAAAAAATTTTGAACTGGGAATCTAGAACCTTTTGTTTGAAGGAGAAAAGAAAACTAAAAAGCACCTCTCTCCATCCTCAGTTAAGATTATTTTCCATCAGTTTATCTGTGTGACACACACATTTGAAAACCGCAAGAAACAGACTTTATCAATCTAATGGATTTACGATCCCTTATGCCCCTTTTCTGGCTAGATGGATGACAACCAAGTAGAAGCTGTGGATCAGTCTCTCCTTGCCTTTCTGTTGTGGCTTTGATACACGATGTTCTGCAGCGATACGGGCTTGAGGTGCTCCTGATCCCTCTACCGTCCTGCTGCAGCGTATTGCTCTCGTGTCTTGCTGGCATCGCCGTTTGTGGAGCTGTGCTGTAGACTGGATTCCCAGCGTGCTGCTTAAAGCTTTTAAGGAACACAAACCCAACCCCCCTAAAAGTTAAAATCAACCCCACAGAAGTCTCTGTACGCTGCTAAGCCGGGTCAGGAAATACAGAAGCCACCGTCGCTGCTGAATTTGTACCCATTCAGTCTTCAAAGAGCAACCACTTGCTTTGCCCTTTAATGAACATATGCAGAATAGAGAAAGATGTTGACTGTACATAGTTTTCTTTCATATAGTAGGGGGTAAAAGGTGGTAAATTAGTGTTTTTATTTACCACATTCTTTCACTGAAATGGAGTGAGCAAATGTTTTTACTGTAGCTTGTCATAAATAAACAGAAGGGTGTTTGGAAATCCTGACCAGCTTTTGTGTAGGAGAGAGTAATCATAACAAACTGGTTCTGTGAGAAACTGAAAACAAATAAAAGATGAGCTGTTATGCATAGTTTATAAAAGCAGAAGAGATTGTGCACAAGAGAAGCAAGTTGTTTTCAAATACTGAAACCCATTGTTTGCAAACCTGGGACAAATTTCAGTAACGTTTCATGTTCTCTTGTTTTCAGTCTTTAGAAGATCTGAGGAAGCCAAAGGCAATGATTTTAACCAACTCCAGCCTCAGAGAAGGGTGAAAATATTCTCCAGCTACTGCGTTCAGTGCTGCTAGAAGTCTTTTGAATCTCCCTGAGGTATTTCTGAGAATATTTCCTACCTGTTTCTGAGGACTGCAGTTTTGCAGTGACTTACAGTGTTGCAGTCAGTTAAAACAAATAATTTTTTTCCCCTGACAAAACTCTTCATTCAAGGAAAGCTCTTCTGTTAGCACTTAAATGAATGCGATTATTTCCTAGTACATTGCAATTATTTTCATTATTATTTTGTTTTCTTGGCATTTTTCAGTCTAACATTACTGTTGGGAGTGATAGGTAGGCAATATGCAGATGAGCAGAGTATTCCCAGTTGTGCAGCTGTTTTGCTTTCTTTTTTTTTAAGTAGGAGATATTAAATGACACCAAATCCTAAAATCAATATTCCATTTTTACTTTATACTGATAATTAGGTTTTGTGATTGAGTAATGTCCAAGTGTCTTGATAACTGATATCTCACATGAACTGTTTCCGTGCAACCACATCTTTTCCCTGAAAAAAGTCTCTACCCTTAAAAGATACGGATAGACTTGGACTAAATGTGAAGCTGATGAAGAGGTAATAAAAATCATGCCTGAAGCTGCACCTTTTTCTTGGGTTTCTGCTCCATGTAAGGAATAACTATTTTAAGCAATCTTGGGATCTTCACTGAAAATCTCATGGTTGTATGGTTCCACTGGAAAACTGGAACCATAGATCAGATGGTCTATGGGACTGTGATGGTAGGAAAAATAAATTTAATCTGGTTTAGATGAAAGATGAAATCTTCCATATAAAGTTACCATTAGGACATACAAGTTGTTGACTGTGCTGTGTAGAAATACCCACTTAGTGATGAACAAAGTGGCAAAACCTATAGGAGCATTATTGTTAGTGCAGAGTTTTGTGCAGGTGATGTTGAGGAACTACTTGGGTGTCTCTGCCCGCCTCTGCATTGGGCTGTGTTGAATGCAGGTGAGATGATGAAACTTAAGCAATTACAGATTGGTAAATTCCAATCCAGACTCAGAAATTCTGTTCTGTGCCTGCAAGAAATGGACTTCAAAGGCCACAGTTATGTCATGGTAAATTGGGGAAATAGTCTGGTCCCAGCAGTAGAGCTGCATCGGGTTTTGAGTCACCACTGAGGTTTGCATCGCCAGTAGTGCTTTCTGAAGGAATTCCATAAATAAGATCAAATAACTTTTAGTTTTCGTTAATCTGTAGTTTGTGCTTTTTTTTTTTTTTTTGCTCCTGGAAGTGAGTTTCCTTTGCTTGCTTATTTCAAAATCAGTATAAATACAGAGGTAAATGCTTGCATTTGGTTTTCAAATACAGCGGAGTTGCTAGAGAGCCTGCTGCAAGGCTGGCCCTGCAACAGCTTCTCTCTGCTCACTCCGTGGCAGCACCATCAGACCTAAGAGTTAAAGTGCTACAAAGTAGAGCGGGATCTTTCAAACTTATTTGTGCATTATTTATGTATGTATTTATTTATTAGAGAACAAGTGTCTCCTGAATAGGTGGGAGTGACTGCAGTGTTGCCAGGTAAAAGGATGAACCAGGTCAAATCTAGAAGCCAACCCTTTGTTTGGTTATAGTAACTCGGGTCATCTGGATGCCGTCCCGCACTTGGCCGCATTCAGTAAGTTACTGTCCAAAGATGGAAAAGCAGCAGTGAATGTGTACTTAAGAGTGCTGGATTGTGTACAATACAACTACTCAGTTCGTTGGCAAGGTGAGGAGCTGCCTGTCCCCTGCAAATCTTGTGATTCAAATCCAGGGTTTTGTGTGTGCCATTTAGTAAAGTGAGAAATCAAACACTGTTTAATTATCCTCTTAGTCCTTGAGTCTATCTGCAGTATCCTTGGGCTTAGTCATTAGAGGGGATGAGTGGGCGCTTCAGGCCATTTTTATGCCAGTGAGCACCTTTTGGGCCACTGTGTTCCTGTTCCCAGCCCAAGACATTGATGAATAGCTTCTATTTTCTCATATCATTCAATGGCTTTTAATTTTATCATTGCCAGCCTCCAGCATTCAAACCCTGAAAGTCAGTTCCCAGACATCAGTAATTAAATAAGTTCAGACACTTTCCATTAGAAGTTGTAAGTCTGGTATTAGATTATGTTTTCAAATTTCTCTCTTCAATCTTCAAACCTATAAACTTTATTCTTTGAAATGAAAGCTTCAGTTGAAGTTTGATTCCAGGAGATACATTTGGTGACAGGGAAAAAAACCACCATGACTGATTTCTTTTGTCTTTTTCTTACCTTAAAATGTGTTTATTTTCTGATCTCTGCTTACCCTTGACTGCAACAAAACTTTTCTCTAGACTGAATTAGCATTCTCCTTCTTAATCAGTCTGTGTCCAATTTTGATTTAGAGGGTTGATTGTCTTTAGTGGTGATCCTGTCTCCTTGATTCTTCTGGAGATGTACTAGCACTGCTATATTTAAATTTTATCATTTGCTATGAACCAAATGTAGAGGTGACACAGATGGCTGTCACATGAGTTAGAGGCTGGGAATCTAAACTAATGAAAAAGTCATTGAAATAAAAGAAAACCTTAAAGTGGTGTTACACAGCGTAGGAGTCAGAATAACATTGGAAAATACCCTAATTCAGACTGCTCCCAAGCAAGTTAACTTTATTAAAGCTTATGAAGTAGCAAGTGTATTAAAAAAACTCCATGAAATAGTATTGTTTTGTTGGAGATATGCAGTTTAATTTGGTCGTCGTTCCTTTATGAAGTGAATTGTCCTTTATATGTCAGTAAACATTGCTTTTGCTTGTTTAAAAGTTCATAGCAGCTGGAATCAAATGCTTTACACTCAAACAAGAATCATTATTAAGAAGGTTGTCTCTGATCATGCTGATTCCAGCAATATTTAATGTGTTTTAAATAATTAAAAATGCTAATGTGAGATCTTGTAGGTAAAGCGCACCGTTAAAGCAATTAACTGCATAAGATCTAGTCAAGTGAGGAATTTGATGTGAATTTTTTTCTGCTACAAAACCCCTACCCCAATTAGTGTATTTTACTACATTAGTCTGACTTATACACTGTGTCTGCATCTGTAGGCTTGATCTAGCGTTCCTATTTCACTAACTCTTCAAATATGCAGCAGCATTTCTACTGGCAAGCTAGGAAACAGAGTCAAAAAGATTCGCAGAAATATCGGCTGGTCAGCTCTGAATTTTATCTAATTCTCACTGAAGATGTTGACAAAAATTATGGATAAAGGTCTGAAATGCCAGTAAATGTCTGTTTATCAACTGAATTTGTCTTAATTGAGCTTAATTAGAAAAAAATAAAAATCAGTGCGTGCATGTATTGCTTACAAAATAGTAATAAAATATTATTTTTGTTAATCAAGTGAATTAATCATCCACCCTCATATAAATGGCAGTTGCACCAGAATTGCTACTGAATTTTCCAGTCCTTAAAAAAACCATAATTATTTTTTTTTAATGTTACAGTACATTTCCTTTGGATTGGTATTAATTTTAGCCAGGAGTTCAAAGCATTCTTAGGCTGTTGTAATAGATGGAAAGACTGCAACTCATAAATGTGCTGCACCAAGACAGTCGAAGAGAGATGTGGAGGCCTGTGCATTCACTGTGGGTTTGATAGAATTTGCCCTTTTTGCCTCTTCTGTTTCCTTTTAAGAGATAAAATGTCTTCAAGAAGATTGGAATGTGGAATAAATAAGACAGATGGGGCTAAGATGCTTCTGCATACGTATGGAATATTCATAATCTCCTCAGCTCTACTATAGAGAATCACATGAAGCACAGCATCGTCAAGGTTGGAAGGGACCTCTCGTTTAGTCTCACCCCCGTGGTCAAGCAGGGAGCAGGTTGTCCAGGATTGTGTCCAGAGGTTTTATGACAACCTCCAAGAATGGAGACTCTACAACCTCGCTGGGAAATGTGTTCTGGTGTTCAACCAGAGTTGTTTCGAGTCTTGTGTTCAGATGGAATTTCACGTGTGTTAATTTGTGCTCCTGAAATTACAGAAGAAATGACATTTTAAGTTGAATTATGAGAAGATATTTGTAGCATTTTAGTGATCTATTTTTTTTTAACAAGGTAATTATTGCCCTTATAGCTTTTAAATATATTTATGTTATTTTAGAAACAAGTGCTCGTACAGACTTTTAAACATATACAGATGTTGTCTTGGCAAAAACTGAGCTCCAGTTGTGTACAAGGAACTATGGTTGGTGGCGTTTAACTTTCTCAAATGCAGCGGACTTCTACCGGCTGCCATGGAGTTCACAAACTTCAGCTGGGACTGCCTCCACACATCATTTCACGTTTGGTTCTAGGAGCAACGTTCACAAAACACAGAGACGTGCTGAGGTTCTCACTTCAATGTCTGGGCAGAGACAGATGCTTTAGAACAAGGATTCTCACGGAGCCACAAGGTTTATGAAGGGAAGAACGGGATGGCAGTTTAGCCAGTACAAAAAATCAGAGGTGTATTAGTTTAAAATTCCTCACCCTTCTGGCAGCAAGGACTCAGCTGCAGCCTCACAAAGCCTTCCAGGGGTGCCTACATTCACAGTGCTGTTAGGAATTTAAGCAGCGAGTTGTTTCACAAAAGAAGTGTTTTACTTCTTTGGATATTTAGCTTCTCTTATTTTTTTTTTTTATCAAAATAATCTAAGAACTGTTGATGCAGCACTTGCCTAATAACGGATCTGAATTCAGTTACCCTTGCTGTGATGGGCATTCAAAACTGCTTCTCTGACTTTTACAAAGAGTAAAATAACTGTCAGACTAGAGGCAGAACTAGATACACATGGGATTATTCTCGATTCCCTCCTGCTAGTTTGATTTATTGACCCACTAAGTATGCACATTTTGGGTCAGAAGTAGAGTGAGGAAGGATAGGTATCCATAATCCAGTGATGAAGGTGATGTCCTGAGGATAAGGAGACTGGGTTCTGTTCTGGGAGCTGGGACCGGAATGTTGAATGGGTATTTTGAAAACAGGGCTGTAAATCGAGTTTTATGTAGAGGCTGGTGCACAAGCGTTATGGAAACAGGAGATTTGAGAGTGTACTTTTTCTTGTTTGGTCAGTTTAACAGCAGAGCTAATACAAAATAATAACTGGTTCTCCAGTTAGGGTATCTCTGCACTTGCTGAGTACTTCTGCACATTCCCGTTACTGAGCTGAGGTTATGGCTGAGAAGTGACAGTTTCTGGTCTGTCTCTTGGCTACTAAATGTATCAACAGCTAATCCGAGTCAGATCTGACTTGTGAATTCATCTCAGTTTTGCAGAAAATCCATTGAGCCATCGAGTCTGGCTTGAAATCTATACATACCCAAAGGATTTTAAGTATTAATTCTGGGATTGTCTCTGAAAAAGAGTAGAGCACACTGAAATTTGATGTTTGCAAACAAGAACTCAAATGTCTCTGTAGTAACCTCATTGATAGAACTTAATTAGAGTGATCTTTTACTTTAGTACAAGGTATTATCTTCTTAAAGCATGTTGTCAAAGACATGACTCACACTATAAAATGCATCATATGCATCCTCAAAATGAGTCTTTTTAGAGTGTATTTCTTGTCACCCCCCTCCCGACCCGCTACGTCCTTTCTGTTCTGAGGGGAATTTTTATTTGCTGGATGGACACTGGGGGTTAACGACAGTGGTCAGTAACAGAACATTTTCTGGGAAGCTGGCCCTGAACACAGAATAAAGTCTGTGTTAGAAATGGAACATATTTTGAGTAAAGGCCTAAGCAGGAAACCTCCTGCTTCAATAAAAGACGAAGTCTAATGTCTAATATGAAGTCTAGATGTCTCGTGCAAAGCTTGAATAAAAACTTTAGATGAATCCCTGGAGGAAAAGAATACACTGCCTCTACTATCAGCTTGGACAGGGCATTCACCTGTTTTGCTGCACAAGAGGTGAGGTCTCCTGATGTTTTCCTTTATGTTCCTGGCAGATCTGTGAACCACAGCTTTTCCCTGGCAGGAGGTGGCACCTGTACCATTCCCAACCATCCTAATGCTTTAGAAGCTCCCGCTGTAGCAGGTTGTATCACAGGGAGTAGGGAGAAGGCCACAGTTAGTTCTTCTAGTAAATCTTGATTCCCCTCCTGAGTTAAAAGAGAGCGATTTCCCTGCTGTCGGTATGGTAGGAGTTTTCTGTCTTGGTGAAATCGATTTTGCTTCCTTTGTCCTGTTACAATCGTGTACAGACCTGTGCATGTAGTGAAACCTCTGCAGATTTTTGGCTCTGGGGTGCAAAAAAATCCCTTCTGACTTCTTTCATGCTACTTTCCCCTTCCCAGATCAGGTTTATGTATGTTCTTCTCTAGCTCAGCTGGTTGAGGTTATAGAAGCAGCAATGACTGTCTAAATATTTTACAGGCAGTGAATGAAATAAAGTGATCTACCCTAATAAAATACTGTACACACTGGGAATTCTCTCTTTTTCTAAACAGTAGGTGCTTTCTTCATCTGCAAAAGGCAATGTAAAACAGGGTGAAGGGTTGGAAAAAAACATCCATCAGGGGAATGGCAAGTGAGGGGTTGCAGTATGGAAACCAGGTCCTTCCAGAATGACACAGGCTTAGTGCTTCGTTAATCTGTAACCATGGTGCTTACAGTGGCTCTGAATGAAACGGTTTGGGTGGTTTAATGAAAGCTTGGTGTGAAAAGAATATAGTTCAGGTGTGCTGAGAGACAATAACTGCTATGCAGCAAGCAGTATTGAAGATGATATATATACCTCTTTTAGCTTGTCTTCCTTCTGACAAGACCTTAAGGATTTCTTAAAGACAGGCATAGAGTTACAACACACAGGACCACCTTCACTGTTACTGCTGCATGTTTAACTCTGACAGTGCCAATATGTTTGCATGTGCATAACTCGTACTGAGAGTCCTCTATGAAATCTCACAGCTGTTTCCTTCAAGGAGGCAAAATCAGATGTCACTTTGTCCTATACACCCTGCTAGGTTATGTCTTTCTGAAATACGTCATATTTCAAAAATGTAGTAGTAGTAAGTAGTAGTAATTGGGATAGTCTGCTACAAGGTGGAGCAGAAAAACTCTGATGTTTTCTTTTGGAGGGTTATTAAATAACTTCCCATCGCAGAAGAGATGGTATGTGGTTAGGGTATGGGGCAGAAGGAAGGTGGCAGAAGTGATCAACCCTTCCAGGCTGATGATCCTGGAAGATGGGTCTGGCAGGACAAGAGAAGTGCAGCAACGAGCTGTAAACTTTTGGTGCAAGGGACAAGGCTGTAAGATGCCACTGTGAGAAACAGGGGACAGACGCCTGTCAGGCTCTGTGTGTAAGAGGATATTCCCCAGAAGCAGAGATGGCTGTGCAGACTTTACTGCTTATGGCTCTCTTGATTGCAGTGTGTAAATTAAAAAAAACCAAACAAACAAAACCCCAAACAACTTGGAGATGGACAGTCCTCTCCCCCTACTTCTCACCCACAAAAAATGGCCAGAAATACCTTTGTCTGTAAGTCCTACTTGTTCTAGTCATATAATTATTTTGGATTTTCTCTTTTAAACTCTTCAATGTTTATTTAAACCTGGCCTTTCAGTATAGAATTATTTTAATAACTCTGAGTTTGTTACAAGGAAAAGGTCTAGATTTGATGGATCTACTTCAAAGCTGGTCCTGTCCCCCCTGATTAAGCTTGCAAGTCAAGTAAAAGTGAATAGTATGAAAACTACATCTGAAAATTCCTTTTATACTTAAAGCAGCTTGCACCTCAACAGTAATACAGGCAACACTGCAATACAAGAGTTTATGCTGGAATGGCATTAGACAGGCTTATAAAAGTTTTGATATATTCTAAGTGTGGAAAAAGGGCCCTTGGAGAGTGTCTTTCTAATATTGTTACAGACATTAAGGTGTTAGGAAACACTGGAATATAGAAATATCTATAGCTTTTCTTGTAGTAAGACTGATCAAAGACAACTTCAGTTTGGGCATTGGAGCCCAACTTAGCTTCTTTCCTTTTCTAGCATTCTTAGGTTCATGGGCATGTAACTTTTCAACAATTTCTAAAAGGTAAACTACAGAAAAAAATCAAAGAGCTGGGCTGACAGCATAGAACAACGGTATAATTGGAACCATTAGGGCTGAGTTCTGCTGCTTGAATAAACTGTCAGATACTATTCATTATAATCCAGCACAGTCAGCAGAAAGGGAAGGCAAGTGTTCTGCAGATATTTCTACACAAAAAAAAGATGCAAACCCCTGTGATCTTGATTTCTATTCTAAAATGGGTTTTAACCAACTTTGATTCTTTCGGTTGCTTTCTTCTAAATCTGATAGTTTTTGTGCCACATGCAGATTTTAATCCAGGATCTTCCATGACCTTGCCTCTTTGTCTTCTCTGTGCCTTCCCAGTCTTCACTCCTGAACTCAGCATTCGGTCTTACTGCCCAGCAGTTAGAATTATCCCCAGCTGAACTTCTGGCTGGGAGCATGCTGTAGAAAAATCCATCCTTTCTTCTTATTTTGCTCAGGTACTCATCTGATTTCAGTACTGTGTAATTGTACTGCCTTCCCCGTTTGCTAAAGAGGAAAACCAAGAAACAACTGCAGCTGTCTCACCTGGTCTTCATCACCAGCTTGCTTATTTTCATCTTCTGTTCCCTCTTCCAACTTCTTTCCCAATCTTCATCCACCTCTTAGCCTCATCCAAGTCTGTTTCATCATCAAGATGAGTTGCTCCCTGCCCGTTTTGCTTAAAGCTGCTAGAAGTCTTTTGATGCCCTCTTCTCTCTGCAGAAAGGTATTTGTAAATGTCTGATTCCTGACATCCAAGAGTGGAGAGTTGGTAAGCCAGTTGAGTCACGACAGGCTAGAAGGCAACTCCTGTTCCTCCAGAGCAGGATTCTGTACTTTAGTGTTTGATTTAAATGGCAGGTTTTTTTTCTGCCCCCCAAAAATAAGTAAGTCAAGAATAGAGACGCTTTGTTATAAAGGAGGATCCTTAATGCCCTATTCTGTCCTTGATTTGACTGGAAATTTCAACTTTCTATAAAATATGTTTTAAATTAGCAGTGTATACATTAACAAAGGATGTCCAATTACATATTTGCAATTTTTATTGGTTTTTTTAATAGTTGTTAATAGTTGGTCCACATCTCTTTCAGCCTCTCCCCCCTCCTTTTCCTCCCTGTTTTCATGAATTAATGAAAGACAAAACATAATAAATAGAGAAAAACACATTTATAAAACTGCTTAAGGTGTTTCCTATGCTAGGAGTTTGCTAGAACTTCTAATGTTCTTGTACAACACTTGTTGGTTTAGGTGCAGGGATTTAAAAGCCTTGTTTATGCTGCTACCATTGCATGACATGTGCCAGACCAGAGCTCGAAACTCAAACATCCTTATCAGTAGATCATTACAACAGTCTCTGGCTTGGTTTTGACTTGAGCTATGTAGTGCTCTTCCAAAACACTCCCAGGCATGGCTTGGCAGTTAGTTGCTGCCTATTCCCATTAATTGTTCTGATGTGGCCATGTTATTTCGGAGGCCACAAGAGACCAGATGTGGGCTAGCTGGCTGAATGGGCAATGGAACCAGCACTGGAACTGTTGAATTTGCTAATACTGATGCAACTGTCGTTCCCTTCTGAGGATGCATCTGGGTGAACCTATCGACACTTCCAATGAAGCAGTGTCTAGGGATTCCTGTGGCCTGTTAAAGTACATGAAAAATTTCATGCTAATTTAATGATAGGAGAAAAAATTGATAGTGATTTTTATGATTGATTATACTATGACATGAATAAATTGTTAAAGTAGAACCATGGAGGCCTGTTAATAACCTGTTGCAATCCTATGCTGGTTGGAGAACTGCCCGTTAGTCGTACTGTTACTTACAGCCTTTTTATGTTGTTGGCTTTTTTATTTTTTCTTCTTTTCTCTGATTCTTATATTGAAAGCACCCTCAGAACACACGGAAAGTACTTTATGCAATTGTTATTATGCTGTCAGGGTAAAAAGAGTCCATGAAATAGTCTGGTCATTGTCCTGGAGGTATAAATTATCTTGAAGCACAGTTCTACCACCCTGGGGCTACTGAAGGTCATTCTTAGAAGGTGCATGTTCACTTAGCTACTAGTACACACAGCCTTGTTCTTTTAAACTCCATGAATGCTATTTTGAGGAGAAAAATTGAAGGACTATCGTAGGTCCCATAGAGATGTGTAAACTCTTTATGCTTTTGTTGAAAGACACGTATATACTCATTCACTGGAAATGTCATTAGTTCATAGATCTCATGAACTGGAACATGGAAAGCTCCATCTGAACATGAGGAAAAACTTCTTTACTTCGAGAGCACTGGAACAGGCTGCCCAGAGAGGTTGTGGAATCTTCTCTGGAAATGTTCCAAACCCACCTGCACACCTTCCTGCTGAACCTGCTTTAGATGGGGGTTGAACCAGATGATCTCGGGAGATCCCTTCCAACCCCTACTTTTCTGTGATCTTATGATGGTGTAGCGATGGTGTAGCGTGTAGGCACGTTGTTGGTTGCCTCAGTTATGCCAGGCTGTCCACTATCCAGCAATCACTTATGCTTTTCATAGTATTTGTATGTGCCTTTAAGCAAAAAAAAAAAAGTGACTATTAGTGTTTCAGACTGGTCTAAATTGTGTAAGTTTGTGTAGACTACCCACAGTATGGTATACTCCTGTCTGGTGGAAATACTCCATGTGCAGAGTTGAAGTGATTTCAAAAGACATGTATTTTTGACTCTTGCTACCCTAGAAAAAAACTATTGCTGTGTTCGGTGAAAGCAGCTTGATGGTTGTGACTGTTAAAAATTCAAGGCTTATCCGAGTGAGGCCTTGATGAAGCTGACAGCTTGTCAGGCTACACCTCACCTTTCTGTGTCCATTTCAGTGTTGGTTTCTGGAGTTACCAGGAGAAATAATTGTGACCTCTTCAGTTACATTTCTGTGGGTTTCTGCTGCAAAGCAGTCTGACCTAATTTAGAGGAGTCTTCCCCATTTTGCAAGAAAGATATTGAATTTCCAAGAATTAAAACGCTTCAGTTTAAAGAACAAGGATTTTGTTTGTTGTTGTTGTGTTTTTTGTTTTTGTTTTGTATCCAGTGAAAATGTAAATGAAATTCCAAATGAAAGTTTGGTTACAAACTACTTAAGTCACTCTGTCTTTTCTTATATTTTCTTCAGCTCTACAGAAAAAATCTTGAAAGCATACTTTGGCAAAGTAATTGAAGAGTTAGGTTCATGCCAGCAGCAGTAGGCCTTAAAACTGAAATGCTAGAGAGCTTTCACACCGTCCCTGTATAATGACAGTGGACTCAACGTATGGTTTAGATACTTCACTTTGAAGAGTGCTTTGCATATTTGTTGCCCAAGTTTCAGAACAATGACAAAATAAGTTACAATATTGTGCTCCCAACCATTCCTTCCCACTGACACGTGGATCATGCGTAAGGAATGGCCTTCCCCTTTTGCCAGGTGAGTAATTAGTATCATAGCTTAAATGAGAGCAAGAGTGAGGCTTTGAAAAGCTGAGAGTGCACAGAAGTATGTTATTATGGTTGTATAAAACTGATTTCTTTTTCAAATGAAAGATGTTAGAAGGTGCACACACACCCTAGAAACAAATATGTTCTTGAAAGTCATTAAGCTCCAAATGCATGGTTTCCAGAAGAAGTGCAGATTTTTCCTTTCATGGGTACTATGTTATGTTGAATTATATGACTGCTTGTTGGTTTAGCTGTAGAATTTAACAACCTCTTAAGTAGTAGGTAAAAAATGCCATAAGTTACACAGACAACCACAAACCTGGCATTTTTTTAATCTGCATGCCTCCTTAGAAAAAATGTTCTAAATACTTACATATTCAGGTACATGGAAGATATAAAGCCATAAAGAGGATATAGAACCATAAAGATGTGGTTCTGCTCATACATCCTTTACCCCTGTGGTTTCATTTTATATTTCTGTGGTTTAAAATCTTCATGATTTGTGAAGTCTGATGGTAATTTGGGTAGTGATAGGCAATAAACTTCATGATCCTAGTTGACCGTAGCTGATTGCCTGAAGATAGCAATGACCTTTCCAGTCTCACAAGAAAGTAGCTTGTAACTAACCAAAGTGTAACAGTTTGATTTTTCTTACTGTGTTTATACTTTATTATTGATTTCACTGAATGTTTTCCTGCATTGGTTTGACTGACTCCTATTTTTCCAAACAAATCCAGGTTTTCAAATTTTTACTCCCTGGGTAACGTAATTTTCATTAAATCTAAGATTAATTTTTTTTTTCCGGTACTATGAATGGTTTCTATTGAAGGTCACTATTCAGGCACTAAATTAGATGAGAAACTCGTGTTTGAGCTGAGTTAGGGTTTCACTGATGAGGTTGGGCAGTGGCAGAGTTTTCCTTACAGTAGCGATGTTCTCGAACGGTTTTGTACAAAATGAGAAAAACCTTTCAATTCTCAATGATCTTAACAAAAAAAAGGAAAAAGTAGTGTCTCCCAGGCAAGTGGGAGAAGTGTGTTAATATACTCAGAAGAGCAAGTTTGCAATCAAGCTTCTTTTTTTTTAGCCATTTTCAAACGCTTCTCTTTTGACATATTGATTTGGCAGAGCTCTGAAAAAAATAGAAGGTGATGCTCTCCTTTATTTTTTTGAGAATAGTAAGGTCATATAGTCTTGTAGACTTCTTATCCTGAGAGAAGGTGAAGTATAGCTTGAAAGGATGATTTATTCTGATTTACTAAAACCAGAGTACTTTCTGTGTTGCAGCCTTTCACAGTTACGCTCTTTTCTTTGGGGAGGGAAAAAGGCGTCGGTTGCTGTGTAATTTTCTGATCTGCCTTTTAAAGGAGTTCTCATACTGGCTGTGAGGATCCCTCCTGTCTACAAAAGGATCTTTCAGTATCTCTTGAATATTGCATTAAGCCGAGCTCTGTGAAGTGGTAGCTGCCGGTGTTTCACTTTGATTTTTTTCCTCAGATCACAATTTGTCAGCCTTGCCAAATTTCTGGGAAGGGCAGAGTCTCGCTTCTCCCACCACAGCACAGCGTGTGTTACCCTGAACTGTAGAGGCAGCTGAGGGGGCAGCAGATGGATGGAAAAGAGCAGCCCAGCCCAGGTGGAAAAGAATTCTCCTCTGTAAACTGCTGAAGCCAGTGACGAATGATTTCTTGCCTGTATCAGAGACAGTGTGGCCAGGGGGACTAGGGAAGTGATTGTCCCCCTGTATTTGGCACTGGTGAGGCTCCACCTCAAATGATATGTCCAGTTTTAGACCTCACACTACAAAGAAGGTACTGAGGAGGGTATCCAGAGAAGGGCAATAAAGCTGGAGAGGGGTCTGGAGAACAAGTGTTACGAGGAGAGGCTGAGGGAGCTGGGGTTGTTCAGCCTGGAGAAGGCTGAGGGGAGACCTTACGCTCTCTGCAAATCCCTGAAAGGAGGTTGTAGAGGGGGGGCATCGGTCCCTTCTCCCAACTAACAAGCGATAGCACAAGAGGAAATGCCCTCAAGTTGTGTCAGGGGAGGTTTAGAATGTATATTAGAAAAAAAAAAGTCTTCACAGAAAACACAGACAAGGTTATCGAGCATTGGAACAGGCTGTACAGGAAGTGGTGGAGTTGCCATCCCTGGAGGTGTTTACAAGACGGGTAGACATCATGCTTAGGGACATGGTTTAGTGGTGGTTTTTTAAGTGTTAAGTTATGGCTGGGCTTGATGATGCGAAAGGTCCCTTCCAACCTAGAGGATTCTATGATTCAGTAATCTGTGCCCCTCCACTGAAGTGGAGCTTTCTGACTAGATTCTAGAGAGGCAACAGATCCCTTACTTTCTCCTAAATCCAGGCTGGGGCTCAGGGTGGGAGGGGAGTGAGTATCTTGTGGGGAGAGGGATAATTCAGTAGCTGCTGCCTAAGTAATTGCCTTAGTAAAGAAGAGATAATTCATTTCTTGTCAAACGTTATTTTATTTTTGTGATAAGAAAGCTCTTAAAATCAAGGTTTTCAAATTACTTTATTTCTGACTTATTAATGTCATGTTCTGGAAGTGAGCTTACATTGAGGCTGATTGTAGCTCAGTGCTTACTTACATGAAGGAAATATGGAAATTATTGATGAAATTGCCAAAGTGCGGTTTATTTTATATAAACTTGAATTATATAGAAAAGCTGCATGTTTTCAGGCATTATTAATAGACTGCAGTTTCCATTATGAATGTGTATTTTTTACTAGTTTGCAAGACAAAGCAAACATGACTGGGGGGGGAAACTTGTTTATTAGGCACCAAATCTGGAATACAGAGCCCGCATGTGCACAGAACTGGTTCTGTGATGATCTGGACTATTGCTTAAGTCCCTTTGTAAAACTGCATATGTGAGATGGAGAAAAAGAAGAGTCTATTCCTTGGGGGGGGCGGGTGTGTGTGTGTGTGGAAATGGTGAACTCTGTGGCATTCAAGTAATTTTCAGTAATAAATTAGACTAAATGTGGGTTTTGTTTTGATTTCCATCACTACCACCCCACCTGCCCTCCCATCTACTCTGTGTTGTGTTGGTGTGTAGTTTCAAGAATTTATCAGAAATACTTTATTTCTTGCAATTCAGTTCTAAATAATGCCAATAATAAACCCCACAGAATTGTGAGAAAAGGTGTAACTGAAATTCTCTCACTGCCTCAGATGTGTTCTGTGTAAAGCTTGAATGTGATGTGATACTGGTTCCTCAACATTGAACTAACTTAAATGAGTGAGAGGTTTTTCTGAAAAAGGGTACGTGCATTCTGCTTTTTGGAAATAAACTGCTTTGTCTAGCATTTCCAAAACAATACTAGAATCAATTAAATGAAGTTAAATTGATTACTTAAATACTATTTTTTAAATACCATTTGAAGAAATAGTTCTTGAGCTACAGTGCTCGTTTAGATTAGAGAAGAAGAGTAGCCTGTCAATATGTGATGGATGCAGCAGAGTGGTACAGTGCTTCAAGGTTTCCTGAGAGACTAAAAAAGGAAAAACAACCCTACATTTACTGTGCTGCATCACAAGACTAAGACAAAAAATGTATAGAAAGACTGACATTTCATGAGGCTGCCCCAGAACACACACTGTTTTTGATATATTAGATGGACACAATCATTTGCATGGATAGTGTGATTTCTTTTGAATTGCTTATTTTTGAAATCCTTAGATATACTCTGTTTTTGTGGGAGAACTACTGGTTTCTCTCCATTCTCCCCCAATCATTGTTGTATTCGTTCAGCACGAGCTGGCTCGCTACGAGGGTTTTTTGTGCGAGCATTTCTAGGATGTGAACAAATTAATGAAGCCATAAGGAAATATAAGTTAATTGTAAAATATAATGAAATCAGTGATTACTGATCTTCATCCTAAACTTGTGTATCTCAAACCCAAGATCTAGTGAGTGTTTGGCTTATATTTTTCCTGTTAATCTCCAGCACAAGGGAGTGTTTCTCTAGAACAGAAGGATTTAGGTAGAATTAAAGTTTTTCCATTTAAGTCTTATCCTTAAATTTATAAATCAATCTTTTAAACTGATTTAACATTCTAATGCAAAGAGGTTTCTTACGTGCCAATGAAAGTTAGCTTACAAAGAGAAGAGGGATCCAGGTACCTGAAACAGAAAGAAGTTGTTGGTACAAAGGATTTTGGAACTGTCCTGGCACAGCACATATATGCTAGAGGTGGAAGTGCTTCTTTTTCTTTTAATGAGAATAAATAAATACTTCACTTTCCAACGATTAAGTAATTCTGTATTGCTGTTTGGATATTTTATTAATTCTTTGAAGCATATGCCATAATTATTTTAGAAGGAACAATTTACCCTCCAGGTCTTGGCTCTTCTCCTGTTTGCTTTCATTGCTGCTTGGGTTGGGTTTTTTTTAGATTTGTGGGCCAGAGCGTTTGGACCTCTTAAAAAAGTCAGAGAAAGCTTGAATTTCTTCCTTACCAGCCTTTGGTTGGTGTAGGATTTTCTAGCTGCAGCCAGCAATCTCAGGACTGTTGGCCATTTCTTGTCTTAAAAAAGAATTAGCAGATTGGACAAGACGAGGCAGAAAAATTGGTTAAAGTTTCCTACGTATGTTTATAAAAATGTGAATTGGGCTTTACTGGTTTGAGGGGGGTTTATTATTACAAAATACTTCTTTCTACAGTGTCATAATGAGTAGGAAGGAGAGTGGCCTGCTGAAATTCAGAGTGATTTGATCAAGAAGCGTAACTGTTTATTGGCCTGTATTTCTGATAACGCTGACTCTGGATCATGAGGGGGACAGAAACAGAGAGAACATCCTTAGTAGCTGCCTGCACTCCAGGACCCAGTTAGGCCCATGTTTTGAAGGGTCTCTGGATCTGATGGCAGAGTGGTGTGAAAACAAGTCCAACAAAGTGGAAAAAAACCAAGGCAGTGTATCCTAGGCATCTTTTGCAAAGCTTGATTAAAAATTTCCTTGAAAAAACTACCAAGCTCTTTGATTCTTCCTATTCTGAAACTTCCTGGGAGAAGAAGGGCTTTTGCACCTTCGTTCTTCAACAAGTGTTAAGTTCTGATCCCCTGAGACTGAAAAAAGTTACTTTTTTCAGATGTTACATCAAGGTAGAATGGTTTAGACTTGGATGGTGGCTAGAAAACTAATAAGCTGTGGTCTTTGTTCTTACGCAGGTGGTTTGTATATATGTATATACTATATTTTATATACTGCATAATCTATATTTCATCAGGATGTCTGATAAGTGTATCTGTGTAGACTGGATTGTTGTAAGAGCTCTCATGTTATTCAAGGATGTAAGCAAACACCAACAGATACTGCTGGCCTACTCTTCAAATTGGGGATTCTTAGGAAGACCCTTCCCTCACCACCCTTCCACCCTGTTGAAATAATATGATTTTGCAGAAAGGAGACATGCCTCAAGAGGAGCTGATGTAGGAATTTCAGATGATAGGATGTGAATTTTTAGAAAAACTAGAGGAAAGGCTTCTTTTGGCTTATACTGAACCTAGCCAATAAAATTTAATGTGTGCTATAATCTGTATGGTATGTCTTTCTGCAACAGAAAAATTGAAGAAAGTTGCGTTTGAGTTCCACATCCTGAAAGTATTGATCTTTAAGGCTAAGACTGTGTATGCTTTGAATGTTAATGTTTCTCTTCTTTCTCTCTTTCTAGCTGGAATGTATGCTGCTTTCTCTACAGGATTATAAGCTTTGATATTCAGAAGAGGAAAACTGAAAGATGCCATCTGAGAGGTGCCTGAGGTATAGTACTTGGCAGCATGTATGAAGTCATTTACGTATAGGATGATGTTTACCAAAGCATCAGTCAACAGATAGTAGAAAAATGATATGAATATTTTTGTTTATTAGTAATTATTTAATATATAGCATTGCTATAATCTCTAAAATACTGCTTTCTTGTTGCCCCTTACCATAGCATGTAGAATTATTTAGGTTGGAAAAGGCCTTCTAGATCATCAAGTCCAACAGTTAACCTAGCACTGCCACATCCACCACTAAACCATGTCCCTGAGTGCCACATCTACATGTCTTTTAAATACCTCCAAGGATGGTGACTCAAGGTAGCCTGTTGCTTCCCCGGGAAGCCTGTTCCAATGCTTGACAACTGTTTCTGTGAAGACGTTTTTCCTAATATCCTACCTAAACCTCCCCTGCTGCAACTTGAGGCCCTTTCCTCTTGTCTTGCCTCTTCTCCCAGAGAACAAGCAATATCTTCAAATCTGAATTGGTGGCTGGTGAACATTTTTGTGTGTGTAGCATTCCGCTCTTCAGGACATATATTGCTCTTCAGGACATATATTGCTCTTCTAGTTCTTTGAAATGGCTTCTCCAAAGTCACCTTCCTGACTTCCAGAGTCTCCTGTTCTGTCTTTTGTCCTCTTACAGAGTCCTAATCATCTAGGTGTACTTGCCAGTCTAGCCTCTCTTGTTTATTTGTATTGCCCATTGTCTCATCAGAGAATTTGATAATTATAATTTAATTATCTTCTGGGTGCACTTTGAGACATAACACTCAGCAGAATTTATAAATCTAGTTGCTTTTCTGCAGAACCTTGCACTAGTCTGGTACGGTGGTAGTTGTTCTGTTTTACAGAGTATTTTAAGACTCATGGGCTGATCTGAGACCTCAGGGATCTACCTGATATGACTGGGATATTGTTTCATTCCAGTTCTGTTCCCCTTTCACCCCCGGGGCTTCTGCAGCAGGAGAGAATCAGGAATTTCTTGCATTTTATAGCTGCTGAGTGTATCAGCTGACAATATCACTACAAAGTGGCCATGTTATGTTTAATGAATCAGTACTTTTTCATTCATAAATTTCAGTTGAATGGCCTTGCATGCGTGTCCATTCTTCATAGGTTGTTAACACAAGGGCTACAAGCAATTTATTTCTCACTTTGGTGATTGAATTGAAAAAAGGATCATGACAGAACTCAATTTAAAACCACAGATGCCATTTTTTTAATGAAGATATTGATTCAGTCCAGAACGACTCTGTAAACTCACCTTGTATAAAGACCTTGATTCTAAGGCAATATGAATTGGGATAATCTCACAGATTTTAAATAAACTGCATTGTTTTGTGGCAAAGAGAATTTGTAGATGTTTTCATTTGGTTTTATTTTGTTGTTGTTTATTGTTGTTATCGTTTGTTTGTTTGCATCTAAAGCTATTTTGTTTCTTCCTGCTGTCGAAAAGGAAGCTGCAATCAGACAGTCCTAGGCTGGCTGACATGGAAATCTTGTGTTCATACAAGGAAATATTCAGGGGTCGTAGAAGGCCTCTCGCATTTTAAAAACAAGCAAGCATCCACCCCCCACCCCAGTACAAAATAAACAAACCACAGGACACTTCATAAATGCCAATGACCTGAAACGGTCTGAGAACATTCAGAAATGCAGTGTCAGACTTAAACAGGCCACCTAAGACCACACATCTTTGGTCTTTTTAGTAGGATTAGTTCCATACATACATACTCCTTTCCACTAATGCTTCCATTTGAGCCACTCTTGTTTTCTGCCATTCCATTGACGGGGCCCTTTATTCATCTCACTTAATTCTAAAATTATTCTGAAGGAATCTGAGTCTGGCTGAACTTCCAGTGCAGCATCTGCAAATCAGAGCAGTTCAGGTTTTTAAATTTGAGTATATAACCAGACTTCGTAATATGTTGTTGTACTGAGCTTTTCTTGCAATGTCTGTACCAGCGAAAGATTTTTGCCTGACAGAGTTCATGACTTTTTCTTCTTTCCAAGAATTATCAGTCTTGACTTAAAAAAAGTTCTTCTTTATTTGTCACAGAAAATGCTTGTTGTCTAAATTTATTTTTGGACAAAATCTTTCCCTTTTCCCCTCTCAGTGTTCAGGAAATGCTGACAGGTCAAAGGCTTTGTCAGTCCAGCTCCCATAACGACGCTGTCCTGGCAGCTCTGAACCAACAAAGAAGCGATGGCATTCTCTGTGATATCACCCTTATTGCGGAAGAGCAGAAATTCCACGCACATAAAGCAGTCCTGGCAGCGTGCAGTGACTACTTCCGAGTAAGTCCAAAGTTTTATCGTTGTTTTTTTTTTAATTTTCTTATAACAGTATTAAAAATTATGCCAGAGGAGGGTGGGGGATGGGTATATATATCATACCGAACAAGCTTTACACTTGAGCCTATAGGAAAGTCAAGATTAATGCACATTCACTAGAGTATGCAACATTAAATGTCCACGTTACATGCCATAGGAACAAAATGTTAAGAACTTAATTAATTTTTTTATCATTATTTATGATTAGTCTTCTCCCCACACCCTGCAACAGAGGTGGGCAATACACGTCTTTCTCTGAATCTTACATCCCAGTAAAGTCAGAAAGTAGAAGATTTCCTTCTTTCTTTATTAGAACCCAGACATTTGAGAGAGTTGTGGTTATAGCATGGAAAGATGGAGAGCGGGAATTTAAACATTAATCAATGCATTTTAAGTCAGTTTGAGAGTGGTTTTTTATAGGGATGTAAAAATGGTTACTCTCAAAGAGGAGGCCATAGTAATTTTTTAAAGCATAAAAAAAGTTTGTTTTCAGAAACAAGTGTTTCTAAAATGCAAAACTGAAAATTTTCCCTGGGAAACAGGAAACATAATTCAGACAGCGTGGAAAATTGAACTCAGGTGCTACAATTGCAGTAACTGAAAAATTGGTTTTCTGATGGGAAGAGTTTTTTTTTTTTTTTAGATGAAGCAATTCTACTGACCTGCATTATAACGTACCTGGGCAAAATGTTGGAGTCTGTACCTCTTTAGGTGACTGATGTCTTTAAGTGTGTCATCCTCTTGTTATTCAGACACTAAAGCTGAATTTAATTTAAAGATCTGTTTAACACAGTAAGTTTATTTAATATTTTATCTGTGCTATGAACTTCTTTATGGTGACCTGCTTGTTTTGTTACGATAGTGGTACGATGAATGACAGGTGTTGTACCTGAGCAGAATTTTTACATTCCTGTCAGCTCTGTCTCTTCACTTTCACTGTGATGATGTCAAGATGATGAATGGTTAATTTTTGGTGAGTAGGAACATGAGGGAGCGGGCAGCTGTACCCAGCGCTCGAGCAGCGTGGTAGGAACAGCTTCTGCCTTGGTCACTTACTCACTGACCTTGAGATTTGGAGCACTGAGACTCAACCCTGTTATTTCCAACCGAGTTGCTTGGTGTTTGCTGGACAGTTATTGTAAATTAAAAATCTTAATGCCCTATGGAAAAGAAAAAAAAAACCCCAAACCTGTTTTACAGTTGTTCAAATCACTAATTGCTAAGTAAATCATTCCTATTAAAAAAAATACTGAGAAAATGATCTGTGCAGGATTTAGTAATTTGATCTGTCTCAAATCCCTACCTATAAGTTGGTAGGGTGTATCCTTCAGACTTGAGGTATCGGCTGTAAATATGGAACTTGTGCTTTCTGAAGTTGACCAAACAGTTTGTATTATTAATTGTTAAACCAAATTATAATTAATTATTAAAATAAAAAGCTTTTTTAGAAAATTGTGATTTATGTTCTGCAGGAAGATGGCAAAAAAAGTTACTATACGCTATGTTTCCGATTCTAATAACTTAGAAAAAGCAAGAGTTGATTAAAAAGTAATAATTTTTTGTATTTAAACTGAGATTATTAATGTTTTTATATCTAGGGCGATTTTGCCTAATTTGAGCTACCTGAGTATTCATTTTGTAAGGTTTAGGAGAATGATGCCAAGCTACATTCAGTCAGTGAAGAGAAACAGGCATTTCCAGAGGGTGATAAAGGAGGATAGAAGATTTATTTAGAATGAAATGACTGACTGAATGGAAGTGCCAGATCTGTCTGCACTGGTTGTAAAGGCCAGACTCGTGCTTCAAACTTAGCTGTTAATATTGCATAAGGTAATTTCTACCCTTTGTTTTTCCTGGATTTTTCTGTGAGGAGTACTTGGATGACCCTTGCAGATTTTCTAACCCTGAAGTCATTTATGAAGAAGCCATTGGCCATGGGAAACCTACCTCTCGCTAATTTTTGCGAGATGTAAGTGCAGGGCTGCAGTAGACTGGATTCTGGGAATATCGGATGTTGGAGTTGCCTTGAATAAAACTGAGATGACAACACTGTACATCAGTGTGACACAAAACTCGCCTACCATAGCTCCTGGTTTCTGTGCCTCATAGAGTTAATACACAAAACTACCTTCAGCTCTATCTGGAGAGGTTGTCATCCAGTGCTTACAATCTCACAGATTACTCCAGAAATATGTTCTAGTCTATGCAGGGCTTTATGAAAATGAATCAGCGTGATTTTAATTTATTTTTTGTTTGGGTTTTTTTTGTTGTTAACTCTTGTAAAACAGCTGACACATGAGACTGGGTATTTGCTTTCTACAGAGACCTTTTACAGTTTTCTACTTGTTCTGTGTCTACTTTGATTTAGATGGAGCCACTTCTGAAATAGTATTTCCTTGAGAATAACAGGTCAGCCGAGAAGCATATTTTGGTTTTTTGGAACTGCCACTTATTTCTTTTACTCCAGAGAAAAGTTTGTCAACACTTCAGAAGGAAAACTAAATGTGTGACATGTTACAGACCGAGGAAATCTGAGCCATTCTATGTGGAAGAGTAGAGAAGGGCAAACAGAGGTTGATTTAGTAATTTTGCTTTGAGATTGTAGTCTGGAGTAAAATCTTCATTTGCTTTTCTAAGGCAAGCTGGAGATCTGAGCTTCAGCAAAATACTAAGGGCCTGCCTCCTCTGGTAACAGCCTGCCATCCCTTCTTCCAGTTGGGATGGTCAATCTTGTAGTTCAGCTGTGCTCTAATATTGGAATTTATATCCTAAGCGCAGCACCTGATTGGGGAGTGTGTTACATTTGTACACCAAAATGTTGTGTTTGTTTCCTTTAAGAAAAAAACCAAACCAACAACCAACCTTGGGAAACTGCATAGAAAGACTGCATTAAAAAAATATAAACTTAAATTACAAGGTTATACACTTGAAAATTAGGGTTTTCAGTTTGTTTTCTGTTCATATCTCCTGGAGGACCTCTTCTTTCAAAATGAACTGGGGGGTGTAGGAGTCAGGTCCATTCCCTAAAAGACTCATAGAAAGAGTAGTAAACCTATGTGTGCTTATCAGTTCTTTTTAAAGTGACAAACAGCATTTTAGGCCAACTTTCCTGGATGGTGTGCTGTAATTTGGTATTTGTTTCAGTCTGTTGCAGTGAGACAAGGCTGGTTAAGTTAGTGAGTATGTCTGCATTGCGATAGCTCTAGCAAGCTAACTGATTTCCAATTAAAAGATACTTTTTCTTTTCTTTTCCCCTCCCTCTGGGAGCAAAATGAAATGTTACTGCATGACTTGATTAGTTGGCATTTACCCTGTTGGCAGGTGATTATATAACCTCAAGATTTTCTTGTACAAAATACATTGGTTTTCCAGTCTGAACATCTCCTCCTTCCGTATTTTTCATTTGAGTGGGTTCATAGTCACAGGACCTTGATCTTCCTCCAAAAAAAAGCAGGTTTTCCATGTTATCTGGATAAACAAAATCATATCAATTAACTGAAATAGATTTTAAAATGTCAATAATATTTTAATTTTTTCCAGAGTGAGCACGTTCATTTATCAGAAGAATCTTTCTTCTCTGAAATGAACTACTAAATACTAATATTGCATACAGACTTTGTACTTACAGCTCTCACAGTTGAGTCTTAGGCTGTTTATTTCAGGGTTTTTCTGTGCCATCTTTCCTCCCTGTCACCAGATCTTTCCTTTGTGTGTCCATAACATTGCTGATTGTTCATATTTTGCAATATATTACATTGTTGCTTGATAAGGTTAGAGAATTATTTTTCATAAACAAACTCCTGAGGGTATGTATGATGCAAAGAGCTTTCAAGGCCTTATTACAAGAATCATAAAGAGGAAAAGGCTCTCCCTAACACATCCTAGGGATAGATCTAAGGACCTACTTCAGAGACATCAGAATTACCTGCTGCTTTTGAACGGGAATGGGATTTTGTTTTTCAGTATTTTACCATTGATGTGTGTGTACCAAACAAATGGTGGTTTTGTTGCTACTGTACCCTGGAAATGATGCTACTTAGAAATTGGCTTTCCAGATAATGTTTAAAAATGTTAGCTCTTTTCATTGGACAAAAACAACTCTATTCCTCTAGCAACATCTAGTCATTACTGAGACTTTTCGTGCCAAAAAAGGCTCTTACCCTCACTTTCAGCTTCCTGTGTAGGCTGAGAAATACTGCTGCGTGTTAAATGTCTAAACTGTTCCTGGGTTTGTTTTAATGTCATTTTTTTTTTTCAGTTGGAAAGCTTATTTATGAACAAATCCTCCTCCAGTGCTTAAGCTAGTTGCTCAGAAGTGGTGATTCCTATCCATTTGTGCCTTGATGCTAGAGAAGGACCCTGGGTTGAACTTACTCTTTTTGGGAATCTGGTACATCCATGATACACTAACAGAGCACCCCCAGGATGCAGATGTACAGTTGTAGAGTTGTCAGGTGAACATCCCAGAGGTGACAAACCATGCACCCTATATGAGTCCTTGCATCCTTTCCTCCTTATTTTTGTTCTCACTGATGATAATGTATATGAAAATGGAAACATGTTCCATGAAATACCAAGCCACCTTTCTGCTGCTGTCATAATTTATGCACAATTGGTAATATCACAGCTATGTGGCATCTTTCATTTTCTTCTACCTCCTTGCCATTTTCTTACTCATAACACTTCCCCGTAGTCTGAGAAGCCTCAAGTCTTTTGACTGATTCATTTCAAGTCTTTTGACTGATTAATTTCATGTCTTTGCCACACTAATCCATGTTGTCCTGTGCCATTCTCTATTACCAATGCCTAACTTAGGAGCAGTTCCCAGCTGCCCTCCAAAACTTCAGAACAAGATACAGCATTCTCATTAAATGTCACGCCACCAGTTTTCTTGTCTAAGAACCGTGATAAAGATACCTGTTAAATATATTTAATTCTGTGATAAAACTATTTTCTCCCCTCCTTAGCTGTTGCTTTTTGAATCTCTCTTGGTGGTTTTTTTATTTGTTTCTTTTTTTCAATTCATTCTTTCAGTGTAAGAAAACTAACTGCAAACTTGGGAAGGAATACGGTCTTAGTAGTGGTTCCAGGCTTACAGTTACTGACTTTGTAACATTCACCACCTCACAGTGACGCTGTAAGAAATGGAAGGGATGTTTCAGCACGCTGCCTAACTGTTTAGCGCTATATTTTCATTCTTCTGGATGTGAAATCAGCCAAACGTGGCCCAACGCACGTGGTTCGGGGTGACGCCAACAATGCGGAAGATAAAGATTCATAGAAGCCTCTGGTGTTGTGAACAGTTTGTCCTCCTCGTGTGATATAAAGCTTTAAAGACAAATTGGAGGGGTTTTTTTACTAATTCTTTAGTAATCCTGTTAGAGTTGAATTTCAACAGCACATTCCTTCACTTAAAATACTGTTTGATACAGGCATTGTCGCTAGTTTTACTAAGTTTAATCAAACTGTTGGAAGTAATGTAGCATGGGCATTTGTGAGGTGGCTTGTTGCATAAAAACATTTCTCATATTGATCTGAACAAACTTCTGAATTTACTTCTGAATATACAGAAAGATGGTTTTCAAGTGTTTTAAAGCTTTCTAAATAAGTGTTTGAATATTCTTTCAAAGTGGACACGGGAAGGGAGTGTATCTGGGTTATTTTACTTTGTTCATCCTTATCTTTGCAATTAATGTTGGTTTTTTTTTTTATTCTGTGCCACTCTGAATCAATTTTCCTTTGCTGCAGATGGAATTCCCACAGCTCAGCAAAGTGGGTGCTATCAAAAACATTTACAAGAATCTTCTCTTTTCTGAATTCTATTTCCCAATTGCCAGCAGCTGTTATGCTGTCAGAGTAAATGTTTCTGTTGCAATTCTTAAAGTATGTAAATGCATTAATTACAATTCTGCCACTGCTGTGTGGTAGATAACTTGGAAAATAAGATACCATATTATCTTCTTGATTATTTTTGTTTCTTTTTCTTCTTTGAAGTCTCTATATTGTAAGTGAGAGCAGCATGAGTTAGTATGGCAGAATCAACTCTGCAGTTAGTGAGATAGGTCATAGGAGACTGTGGCTCATTGCCTCTAATTAAATTAGTGTTATAACAACATGTGGTGTTTGATTACTATTCAATTGATGCATTTTCTCAGTTTAAAAGCAGGACAGAAAGGAGTCATTGCAGCTGTGTTGCTGTAATTGCCAATTTTCTTTGCTGTCTTCTTTGCTTGCTCCAGGCTACCTCAGTGCTGCTGTAACAAGTGTTCTGAGGCTGGGCAGGACTCCGCTGCAATTTCTGTGTTGCTAATTGTCTGCCCATGGAAAGCCAATTTCTTGGGGCAGGCCTGTGGTAGAGAAGTATTTCGTACCTGTTTTTTGTTCTACATAGTCTGAAGTCCTATATTTTAGAACGGCGTTGGTTACAGTAGACACTATTCTATATTTTGCAGTCTCCATCAGAATCTTCCTACACAACCTCAGGAGAAATTAAAGCTATTATTCTGTGGGTGTAGTGAGGCTGAAAATACCTTCTGCTCCAACCCCCTGAATGAATTATTTGGGCAGCGTGTTGCTTAGCTTCAGTGGGTAGGACCCACTTGCCATTTTAATAACATGAGAAGTATCCAAAGAAAGAGACAGGACTGTTGAAGAGCAGTGATCTATGATCCGTGTGTTGCACTTGGACATTCAGTTGGTGTTAGGATGTTTTAATGCTATCAAAATAACTGATTTTTTCTTTTTTTTTTGGATGCTCCCTCAGGGTTTCTTGCGTTCCCCTTCATTTGTATAAGAAACCCACCGCAATGCACAGGTGTTGCATCTCTTGCTTGTTGGAAGTTTTAGAGGAAATATGTTTCTTTAAACAAATTCTTCAATTGCTTCAGTGTCAGCAGTGCCATTTTTTAACTCCCTGTTAACAGCTTCATTTTATTAGACTGAAAAGTGATATTGGCCAGTTGCAATCATGTCACGGTAGGCCTTCATCCAATAAAAGGTTGGATTTAAGCAGAGGAACCTCTACGTTGGATTGTCCTGAACATCTTTATAAAACGCTGCTGGTTGCTTATCTTCAGCAGGAGTTAATCTGCCCAAGTCAACCTGTTTTCAAACTTAGGCATCTAAAACCTCTGTAATTCCCAATCCATTCTTACTGGATGACCTCATGTGCAAGTGACAAATTAATTAAACTGCCTTTCTACCTACTACTTAATAGGTAATGCCTCAAAAGATGCAGATGCCCTTAACAGCATTGGGTGAGAACATAAGAATGGGCCACGCTGTGGTGGACCATTGGCTGGTTGCTTTAGCAGTAGCTGTTTGTGATACCCTTAGCCTGGTTTTACTCTTTTGGCCCTCAGAATTCCCCGGGTTTTTTCAGCTTGGGCATTTCCTGAGCAGGGTGTGATTCCTTTCTATTCAGCAATCCTAAATAGGTCTCTCATCTGAGCTTTTATCCTCTTTTTCATTGAACCTTTGTAAGATTTCTCATCCACTGTGTTCTCTAACAAGGTGGCCAACTGCCTGCTGTGTAAAGAACTACTTTTGTTTGTTCTGAATCTGATTTCCACCAGCTTCACTCAATTCCTTCTGCTTCCTGGATTGGGCAAGACAACAAACCATTAGGTCCCTAGGTATTCTTCTCATGGCACTCAATCATCTCTTTTCCAGGTTGGAAATCTCAGATGCTATTGAAATTGAAGCTATTCCATGTACTTGGTGGTCCTTTTTGCCCTTCTCTGAAGCTTTTACAGCTCTAGTACATCTTTTGTGAGATAAGGGTAAGAGAATTGCACACAGCAGTATGCAAAGCACAAATATCTGCATGGGCTTCCAGTTTGTTCTTTCTTGCCTTAACAATTTCTGAGCTTCGATTACTTTTTTTGCTATTTCTGAACAGTTTTAGGACCCCTGATGAAATGCCCATGTGAATTTTCAGAGACTCTCACACCTGGCACTTAAGGATTGACCTTGCCAGAGTTAGATTTCAAGCAAGAAGAAGTAGGTGTCAAGCCTATGGCGTTTATGGGAATAGTTAAATTGATGTCCTCGTCGTCTCTTAGTTTGGAGGGAGTTTGTTGGGAGAAGGAGGAAGAGCCTAAGGATAAACGAGCACAGTGAAATGTAGACTATTAAAAATAAAATGAAGAGATGATTTTATAGAGGCATTTGTTCCAGAGGAGATAGCTGATGGAGGGCAGAGCTCAGCTGATGATGGAAGCTACTGTGACAAATGACTGCAATATTAGCACAGGCTTGGCTAGTCAAGTCATTGTTCTTCTATTTAGCAAATTGTTAGTGTTTAATTACATTTGTAGTTTTTATCAGTAAAAGGATGTGGAAAACCCAAAGAAAAGTGGTCAGTGAGCTGGTTTTATTCTTTGGCCTTTGTATAAAATAATTTACTAGATAAGCTGGTGGGAATTAAGGGTACTTCTTTAGCAGAATTACAGAAAGCGAGATTTATAATCATAGCGGAAAACAGGGTTATTTTAAAAGATTTGAAGAGTATCTAGTTCAAACTCTCATAAAATGGGCTGGGTATGAAAGGTATCTAGTACAAATCTTAATAAAAGGAATTATTTCAAATTTCAACATTAGTCTTCTCACATAACACGTGTGCTTTTGCTTTGCAGTTATGCTGTGGAATAGAAGACAATTGCAGTTGTTCACTAGTGGTTGAAACATTTGGATGTCAGTGTCTAATGACATTTACATCACATTATAAATGGTTTCTTGAGAAGGTAATTATAATAACAACTAAGATTCTGTTACTCCAGTTCCATTAGCTTAAGCCTTGCTGTACACCTATTTACCTACAGCCTGTACGCACTGAGGTGGAAAACTTGTCTTGATGGTACTGTATGAAGTATACTTTTAAAAACAAGCCCCTTAAAGGTGTCAAAGGTCTGAGTGTGGTTTTTCCTGCAAAAAAAGAAATCACAAGAAGCTTCTCCTGCCTGAATGAAACGTATTGTGGTAGTTAAAATTCCTAGTTTAGGAGCTAACTGACTTTTATTCCCGTTTTATTTTGGGCTTGCTTTTGATACGACTTGCTAAAATCATCAAAGGACACGAACAATAGGCTTATGCATTCACAGGGAAGCATTAAACCAATTTAAGCCAAAATTTGCAAATGTGACTCATACTTTTTCTGTGCTTGACTGGAGATGCTGGGAAAAGAAAAATACCTGGGTTTTGTTATGCTGCTCCCTTCGTATTGCAAAAGGCGACCTGCTGAAGTGTGACTGTTGTTAGGACAGGGGGTAGGTTTCTGCGGATTTAGGCAGTGCTTTGCATGGCAGGGTCCTCGCAATCCAGTTTCCTTGCTTCTGCCCCAATGAAAACATTAATGTCTGCTATTTGCAACCACCTGTGACCGCTCATTTATTTTGAAATATTGCAACTAATGGGGTTAATGAATCTGCAGTAATTCACTGTTAAGTGTTTTGGTGGTTTTTGTTCATTCCAGTATGGGGTTGCACGTGAAAATGGTAGAACTATTTTGTGTCTACAGCACAACTTGGGCTACTTCTGAATATAGGTCTTTTTAGTGATAATGTAGCAGCTCTTTAGGAGTAGTATGCTACAATCTGTCCTTTTCCTTGTGTCTTAACTTGTGTTTGTGCATCTAAGCAGAAATTTGGGAACGACACATTATACTGATCATTCTGGCTATCAGAATGATCTGTGCCTTATTACAGCCAAGAAAATGACTTTGTTCTTGCCAGGTTACTCCCCAAAAAGTGCACCATACAAATAGGTCCTCTGAACAGTAGGGTAGCTCCTTACTTCAATTTTCATTACTTATTTCTAAAGACACTAAGAAAGCAATGTCTATTTGTATTAACAGTGCAATGCAGTAAGTACATTGCATGTAGCATTGATTTGGTAAGTTCTTGGGGACTGTGTAATCATGTCTCACTGTCTGACACCGATGTACTAAAAGAAACACCAAAGGTCCAGTGGAGTTTGCTTTGCTAACAGTAATATATGAGATTTCAGTACTGTGCCTCAAATTGTGTATTTTGCTGCTCAGTTTTTATTTCTACTCCTTTCTTTAACTATATACTCCCTTAAACTCTGAATGATAGCTGACCTTTTCATTTTACAGGGTTCGTTTTAGTTGCATCGCAAAAGCTTAAAAAACAATATTTAGGTAGATTTCATTGAGCAGATGAATTACTGCAGGCTCAGTTATCAGTGATTGATGTTATGTGACATTTTCTCTGGGAATTTATATAGAACTTTCTCAGAAGAATCATGTAATGAGCCTCTTAATCATATTTCACGCAGTTGATATTGATGGATATGTTTTTCAGTGTGCAAGAGACTCCAGAGGACATGGCTGATGATGGATTGAGGATAGACAGCCTTCAGTTGGGAGGAAAACAAAGCAAAATATAGCTTGCTAGTTATGAGAAGAAAAAGCTGCTTTTTTTACATGCAGTAAGGAGACAGTCACATATTAAATTGTTTTTTTTTGGATATGTTACATATCTAGAACATAGTTGATTATTTGATACGGACATTGTCATCTGTCAAAGTAGTGTTTTGACTCCTGTTACCATATTCTGATTTTTGTTGTTGTTGTGGTAGGTGAAAACAGCAAAGAAGAACTAGTATTGCTTATGTAATGAAGGATCAGAATAGGGAAGTTAAGAACAACTAAAGGTTAATTCAGAAGTAGTACAACAAAGGGGATTAAACAGATTATGATTTATTTATTTAATATTACTGTTACATGAACGTTGAGTTGCTGTTTTTAGTATAAACTGCAAAGGAGAATGTTTTTGGCCTGGAAGAGTTTGTAGTCCAAACAGGTAAACTAAGTTTGAGTGACCTACAAACAGACAGGCTNAGGCAGTGCTTTGCATGGCAGGGTCCTCGCAATCCAGTTTCCTTGCTTCTGCCCCAATGAAAACATTAATGTCTGCTATTTGCAACCACCTGTGACCGCTCATTTATTTTGAAATATTGCAACTAATGGGGTTAATGAATCTGCAGTAATTCACTGTTAAGTGTTTTGGTGGTTTTTGTTCATTCCAGTATGGGGTTGCACGTGAAAATGGTAGAACTATTTTGTGTCTACAGCACAACTTGGGCTACTTCTGAATATAGGTCTTTTTAGTGATAATGTAGCAGCTCTTTAGGAGTAGTATGCTACAATCTGTCCTTTTCCTTGTGTCTTAACTTGTGTTTGTGCATCTAAGCAGAAATTTGGGAACGACACATTATACTGATCATTCTGGCTATCAGAATGATCTGTGCCTTATTACAGCCAAGAAAATGACTTTGTTCTTGCCAGGTTACTCCCCAAAAAGTGCACCATACAAATAGGTCCTCTGAACAGTAGGGTAGCTCCTTACTTCAATTTTCATTACTTATTTCTAAAGACACTAAGAAAGCAATGTCTATTTGTATTAACAGTGCAATGCAGTAAGTACATTGCATGTAGCATTGATTTGGTAAGTTCTTGGGGACTGTGTAATCATGTCTCACTGTCTGACACCGATGTACTAAAAGAAACACCAAAGGTCCAGTGGAGTTTGCTTTGCTAACAGTAATATATGAGATTTCAGTACTGTGCCTCAAATTGTGTATTTTGCTGCTCAGTTTTTATTTCTACTCCTTTCTTTAACTATATACTCCCTTAAACTCTGAATGATAGCTGACCTTTTCATTTTACAGGGTTCGTTTTAGTTGCATCGCAAAAGCTTAAAAAACAATATTTAGGTAGATTTCATTGAGCAGATGAATTACTGCAGGCTCAGTTATCAGTGATTGATGTTATGTGACATTTTCTCTGGGAATTTATATAGAACTTTCTCAGAAGAATCATGTAATGAGCCTCTTAATCATATTTCACGCAGTTGATATTGATGGATATGTTTTTCAGTGTGCAAGAGACTCCAGAGGACATGGCTGATGATGGATTGAGGATAGACAGCCTTCAGTTGGGAGGAAAACAAAGCAAAATATAGCTTGCTAGTTATGAGAAGAAAAAGCTGCTTTTTTTACATGCAGTAAGGAGACAGTCACATATTAAATTGTTTTTTTTTGGATATGTTACATATCTAGAACATAGTTGATTATTTGATACGGACATTGTCATCTGTCAAAGTAGTGTTTTGACTCCTGTTACCATATTCTGATTTTTGTTGTTGTTGTGGTAGGTGAAAACAGCAAAGNGATAATAATCAAAGAAAAATGGAAAATCTTGCTAAGGGAACTTTGAGATATTTTAGAGGTAATTGCTGTGCACTGGAGCCATGTACTTTACTGCTAGAAGACCCAGGGTANTATTCTGATTTTTGTTGTTGTTGTGGTAGGTGAAAACAGCAAAGAAGAACTAGTATTGCTTATGTAATGAAGGATCAGAATAGGGAAGTTAAGAACAACTAAAGGTTAATTCAGAAGTAGTACAACAAAGGGGATTAAACAGATTATGATTTATTTATTTAATATTACTGTTACATGAACGTTGAGTTGCTGTTTTTAGTATAAACTGCAAAGGAGAATGTTTTTGGCCTGGAAGAGTTTGTAGTCCAAACAGGTAAACTAAGTTTGAGTGACCTACAAACAGACAGGCTTAGGTCCCAAATCAGAAAGGGTGCACCGCTGAGCTGGTCCGTTGATGCCAGTACAATTTATCACAGGCTTAAAATTACAAATGCAAAGTAAAATCTTGAGGTAGAACATTGTAACTGAGTTCCCTGAGCAGTGTAGGAAATTGATCCAAGATCTCTGAAGTGTTAGTTTACCCTTCTTCATGCCTTTTCTAATGCATGAGATGAGAAGTACAATCAATTTCCTGTAAAGTAAAAGGCATGAAACAGGTGAATATAGAAGTAAGTGCATATACTGTGGGAGGGGAATTTGAATAAAACACTGCGCTTAATGAAGGTGCCTATCTATTTTAAAACAATTGTTAAAAACCCTCAAGCAATATCAGTGTGGGGTTGTGGAGGCAGAAATTTGAGATGTCAATTCTGCTTTTTTAAAACAGTAAAACAATGCTAGTGTTAGATACTTTAAAAATTCAGTGGAAAAAAAGATAAATAGCTAAGGAAAACCTCGGCAATTTCAATGATCAGTTCTTTACCAATTAGTTTGGTAGATAGAAGGAGTAGATGTTCACTTTCAAAATTGTCACCGTGGGGTTTTTTCAGCTGTAAGTATATATAAAGTCTTGTTTTCTTGGGGTTTAATTTCTATTAAGAATGATAAGAGTTTGACCAGAGTGCTCACCGTATAGTTGGTAATGAGTAGGAAAAGTAGGAGTGAATTGTTACCACGGTGCTCCATGCTGACTCGGAGATGGGAAGCTCATGTGCACTGCGCTTAACTCGCTGTTAGTTCATCTTGACTTCCTGGGCGTTCATCACTTTTGAGTGTGGTGCGATGAAAAGAACTACAAGAATGCAAGGTCACCCTGTGCCAACTTTCCACTCTCCCTGTTTGGTGGTGACTGGGAGGAAGTGCAGGAAATGCTTATGCACTTGACAGTGGAGAATGTATCGGATTTCTGGACACCCACGCAAGAAAAACAGCTGAAGGTAAAGGCAGCTCTTGCACATGAGTTGCAAAAGCTTTCCTTTGCCAGTAAGAGTCAAGGATGAAAGGTGACAGGGTAAGCTGAGTGGGTGAAGGACTGAGTTGAGGTATTCACATTGAGTTGTGCAAAACAAGCTTAGTCTTGCTGAAACCCTCTGAACATCATGTGAAAGCAGCCTTTAATGGAGGTTGATTCTAAAGTATCCTAGGAGTTTATTAGTGTGCTCGCTATCTACTTCGAGGGCCGTGATTGAACAAGAATTTGGGTAGGTCATTGTTGGGGAGCTTCAAATGTTTGTTTTGTATTGTAGTGGACTTGGAACTAAGGCTGCTGGGAGTTATCAAAACAAAGTTTGAGAAAACCCAGGGAGGAAATTTGGAAATGTAGCTCTTCGGGTTATTGTAGATTGCTGTAGTAAGCTCAGTTTACTTTCTGGTTTTTGAAAGCTGAGACTTCTTTTGAAAGTTTCATTTAGAGCTGAATCAAAGAAAAATGGATAATAATNTTCTTGAAGGCACTGATTTAAATAGGCATTTGTTCATCTCCCTCTTGAAATGTTTCAGAAAAGTTGGCCAGGGGCTGATGTAGCTGAAGTAAGGGATGAGCATAAGAAGTTCAAGACAGTCAGGCGTTTGTTATTTTTAATGACCCACTCACCTGAGACTTTTAAACTAGAAAAGGCATTATGTGAGAAGTGAAAGAAAACTCAGGATCTTGTATATAGTAATTTGTCACAGGAAACAATTTTGGAGGTGTAAACACTTCTCAGTTTATTATTGCTGTCATGGTTTGTAGCTTTCATTCCAGAAATAGTTCTGTTCTCCAAAAATGAACACACCAAAAGGACACAATTCACTCTTATCCCTTCAACTTTCATTCTTCAATTCAGTCAACCTTTTAGGATTAAAAATTCCGTCTATTTCAGGCATCTAGGCTAAGTGAAGTGTTTAGGCTTCATTTGCAGTTAGAAAAAAGATTTCATCCCACTAATTTCTGTAAATTGATGCCTAAACATGCCTATTTCTATCTATTGATTACCAAGGAAAAACTTACTAACTTTTGCTGTACAGCTACCTAACTGCTGATGCTCTTATTACAGGCCCTGATGACAATTTCCTCTCCTTTTTTCTCAAGCTTCCAGGTATTTTACCAGTTTCCCCTTCTATCCAGTATTTACCCAATGTATCATACTATTGTTCATTTAACGACCTAATTAATTTCCTTTAAATATTTTTAAAATGTTAAACAGGTTTTATGCAGATTTAAATTAGAATCCAGTGGTTGCCTCCGTGTTCAATTTTTTATTATTTTCGTATGGTTTATTTTTTAATTCCCTTTAGAAAGCTTATAAAATCTCAGTAATAAGAATTCTAGCCTGTTTCCCCAGGTCACAGCAGTAAGTTACTTATAATTTTCATCACTGTGTTTTTGTTTTTTAACAGCATAACCATTTGTTCTTTTTCTATTCATTTACCTCTCAACTGAGGCTGCTGATGTTTTGATTCTACTCCTTGCCTTTAAAAGGCCACTGACTTCTATGGAATTCACCTGAAGAGTTTACTTGGGTGAAATATCATCCAACTTGGTGGTTTTGTAACGACTTACTGCTTGATATGCTTGACATGGCTGTAAGATTGGTGTGTACAAATGAGATCAAGCTCATTACTCTCGTGGATATGGAAGATCTGAAAAAATAATAACTTGACTCCAAGGCAAGGAGCAATTTTTTACCTCACCATTGCGACAGTGAGCAATTTGTATTTTGGAGATTTTTAATACTGTCTTGTGTTTCTGTGACCTTGGTGTCTGTTCTTAAAGTTGTATGTTGTGAAGGAGTCTGTACCTGTTGCTGCACTGCTGCCCGAGTGATAAAATCAATGTATCTAGACATTTTCTTGTCTCACTTATACTTCTTTTAACAGTAATGGGTATAAAATACGGAATCAGAATAACCTATCTTGCATTTTGCTTTTGGAAGCAGAGAGGCAGCAAAAGCTGAGCATGGAAAGTCAGACCCAAGGACTGTGCTAAGCATTTTTTACTTGGGCTGTTTTGCCTGGTTATGTCTGATGTGATCACATCTGAACCTACTCACCCTGTCGGCTTGTGCTGTTCCGTTTTGAGCTCTTGTCCTCTTTTGTGTTCTAGGTTTGCAGAAGAAGCTATTTTATAAAGGTGCCTTTGGGTGCAAAGCAGCGAGAACACACTCAAGTGTGCTGCGTATTAAATGGCAACCAGCTTGCCATTACTTTGAAGTCAAATTTTAAGAGTCTGACATTTGTTTTATGGGTTGATTGTTTTTATCCAGGGATCTCATGCTTTGTTTTTTTTCTTCCTTTGGGAATAGATCTCTAGCTGTGTTTTGGGTCATGATTAGAAGAAGAATGGGGGGTTGATTGCTCCCTCCCTCCTCTTTTTTACAGCTAAAAAAGTGTCTGCTTGCCACACAAAAATAAGGCCACCCTGAGTTCTAGTTTCTTAAACAAATGTGAACTCGGGTAGAACTCCACAGATGCTGAAACCTGAATTTTGGAGCACTTGCCACAGAATGGTGCGTTGTCTTTATTTTTCTTTGAGGGAATTGGCTTACTTAATTAAAATCTTCACTAAATCAGCAGAATGTAATCAATCACTTTGTTTCCCACAATGTTAGCTCATTAACTGATTGGGCAGCAGAACAAGACCTGGATATTGAAAGGAAGTGGAAGAAAAGACAAGCCCTTTCACTGGCTGGTTTTATTGTAAAAGGGATCCTTGGTTAACGTATCGGCAACCTGTACTGCCCACTCACATGAAGGTCTTGGAGGAGAAGTGAGGCATTTTCAAAGACTACTTTGTCTAAGCAGAAATGTCTTCAAATAAACTACGATATAGTAGCATTGTTGAATGAAATTAATAACCAAAGTAAACATTTCACGCTTAGCCAAATTTGCTAACTTTTCTGCTAAGTTTGACTTTGAGTTGTGCACTTGTCCAAATATTTTATATTTCATTCTTTTTCTTGTCTCTCTTGTACATCCGCCCGAGATGTTTATCTTTTGCCTTGTTTTTAATGTACCCAAGGGAAAAATAAAGTAGGCTACTAGCCTTGCATTAAAAGCATGACTGATGGATCTATTTAAGCTCACAAAACCTCAGAGCGTTTTCAGAGATGCATCTGAAACTGGAGTTTGACAGCCCAACCATAACTCATTCTCCAGGTATTGGTGAAGTCTCTAGCCAGAATTTAACGATCCGTATGTTTCTACAGTTAAAATCACAACATTCAAGTACAGCAGTACAAATTAAAGACTGAGTTTGAGCCCAATTTCTGCCTATGATTGAACAGATTCTTTTTTCATGCTGGATTAAACTTTTAAATTATCAGGCTGAGAAGGAAATTTGCCTACTGGTGAAAGCAGTATGGATCACTGAGCAGTACTAGGTTCTTCTGTGGGGGAGACTACTTTCCTGGAGGCTACTCCAGTTCAGTTGAATGTGAACTGGCCGAGGACCATTGCAGACCTTATCTTTTGATCAAATTCTTTGGCTTTGCCTCCTGAAAAACAAATGTTGTTCATGCTCATTATCAAAAGCTTCCACAGAATACAGGTTATCCCCTGAACCATAGCCCAGGCATTGCCTGGGGGAGTGCTGTTTGGCAGGGGGGCAAAGCTCTGCTGGAGGCCATGTGTGTTAAATGCTGAAGATGATTATGGAGAGTGACTGAGTTAGCAACCCAATTCTGCTGAGTTTGCCAAGGTAGGTGTGGTAATAAACCCTGTGCAAGGACCACGTTGGAATGTCTGTGATGCAACAGAATAGTCTCCTAAAGGTGAAGTTAGTAAGTCTACAAAGAACTCTTACCAGTTCTTCATAGAAATGATTCGTGGTCCACAGGTGAATTCAGTCAAGTGTTTCTTTGTATCTGTGAGCTTAACGTATTGTGTGGGACATCAGGTAATACAGGGCTCGCAGCAGCTTGTGTCACTGAGAAGTTCCATCCTTTCTGCAGACCCCCCTCTGACGGAACTGAGTGTGCAGAAAGTGTGCAAATCTAACCTATGTAGACAGGTGTCACTTTTAGAGTTTACTCTCCTTCTTCAGGAATAGGCATGTGAAAGGATTATTATCCAAAAAGTTTATTTAATAGTGAATTTATGAGAAGCTTTTCCAGACAGACACTGCGGGTCTGCTTTCGCAGGGAGCAGATGGCTGCTGGGTACGTTGCAGCTCCTGGCAAGCCCTGAAGCCTCAGAGATCATTTGAAACATCTGAATGGCAGCAAAATGTCCAACTCTGATGCATTTTTAATGGAATTAGGAAAATGTCTGAACCTGTTAGAATATATTTTTTCTATCTAGGTGTATTTCATGGTTGTGTCTTTCTATGTTTGTTTGATAAACCTTTTAAACTATTTGATGATTCTTTTCTGTCACCAGTTTGGAGGAAGCCCTGACATGACTTTATTGAAATAGAAGTTACAAAAACACAGTGGGTGACTGCATAATGTCACTCTTGCTTATACTGGTTGATTTCCAGGTAACAGATTTATGTCAAATTATGGCACTTTAATAATGAAAGTACTAACATTTTGGAAGGAATTAATTATTTGCAGGTTACAGTCATTCTTGAGGAAGCCACCTGAGTTTAGGTGAATGCTATGGACTAAAATATTAGAGGAGGTAGGTCTTATTTTTTCCATTAAAATCAGCAGTGCTTGGTGGACAGGTTGCACATATGAAATCACAGAATCACAGAATCTCAGGGATTGGAAGGGACCTTGAAAGATCATCTAGTCCAATCCCCCTGCCGGAGCGGGAATGCCTAGATCAGGTCACACAGGAANCCTTGAACTGAGGGGCCCAGAACTGGACACACTATTCCAGATGGGGTCTCACCAGGGCAGAGTAGAGGGGGAGGAGAACCTCTCGACCTACTAACCACCCCTCTTCTAATACACCCCAGGATGCCATTGGCCTTCTTGGCCACAAGGGCACAGTGCTGGCTCCTGTACTGGTTCCTGGGGTTGTTCTTGCCCAGATACAAGACTCTACACTTGCCCTTGTTATATTTCATTAAATTTCTCCCCGCCCAGCTCTCCAGCCTGTCCAGGTCTCTCTGGATGGCAGCGTGGCCTTTTGGTGTGTCAGCCACTCCTCCCAGTTTGGTGTCATCAGCAAACTTGATGACAGTGCACTCTATTCCCTCATCCAAGTTGTTGATGAATATATTGAATAATACTGGGCCCAGTACTGATCCCTGAGGGACTCCACTAGATACAGGCCTCCAACTAGACTCCGTCCCATTGACCACAACTCTCTGGCTTCTATCCTTCAGCCAGTTCACAATCCACCTCACTACCCTATCGCCCAGGCCACTGGCTCAGCTTCTGCAAGTGTCAGACGGAGTAAAGGCAGAAATACAAGAGGGTACAATCATAAGAGGTGCTTCTTCTCCAAGGTGAAGTTTGGTACAAAAACTTACTGGGAATGAGTTGCTTCAGCAATGACAGATTGTGGAACTATTCAGTTTGTTTGCAGTTTATTGTCTAAAAACTGCGAGTAGTGTATTTTGTTTAAAAATGTGCAGGAGAGTGACAACTGAGAATGGGATTGATGACAGGAGGGAGGGAGTGGTAAGTGGGGGTACTGCAGCGGGGATGCAGGCTGGGAGAGAAGAGCGATGGGCAAAGACTGGAGTCTAGGTTTATCAGAAGTGGGAAGAAAAAGATTTCTACAAGCATCCAGAGACTGAGTAGGATTGCTTTAATCCAGGGAGGTGATGAAGACTGATGTGGAAAGTAAAACTGCATGAAAGGGACAGTTGATATCCTCAATGCTATTTTCAGGGAAGTTCCATAGCACGTTGCCAGTCTTCAGTTTAGATTTTATGATCTGAGAAACCAGGGAAATAACAAGTAGGGGGAGACTGTAAGTTTAGCTGCCTGCATCTCTGTACTTCCTCTTCATTCAATAACTTGAGTATTAGCTTCACATTCCGGCCTGAGAAGCTTATTTGGAAAGGATTGTTTCTAAAAGATGGTGTGTTAACTGTCCCTTCTTTCACAAGTAATTGTATATGGCTTATTGCTCCTTCCTGTATATAATGATACTATACATAAGTATTATTTCTAGTGGTGCTTGTGTACATTTATTTTTTTTTCCTAGAGTCCAGTTCTTTGTCTTTTTTATTAAATGCTACCTTATTGTGTGACTGTTCCCATTGATTTCATCTGAATTACTTAGTAAAGAAGTGTATATACATGGCCCAAAAGGATTTCTTTCAGTTTTTCTAGAATAGGTTTTTGTATTTATTGATAAAAGGACTTGGTTGCACAATTGATTGCCGTGGAGTTGGTACTGAAAATGGTATAGATCTCATTCTAACTCACAAGTCTGTTACTATTTAAAATTCTGATCCAAGGACAAACAAAAGTTAGTGAAGGTGGAAAAATCAATCATCTTCTTTCTGGACCTTCACTGGGTGTCGGTTTTAATGGTTAATAACTTGTCTGGTTTTTTTGTTATTTTTTTTTTCCATAGGCAATGTTCAGTCTCTGCATGGTTGAAAGTGAAGCTCATGAGGTGAATTTGCATGGTGTCACAAGCCTTGGTTTAAAACAAGCCCTGGACTTTGCATATACTGGACAGGTACTGTACAACTCCTCAAGTTAAGAGACACAAATGAAAGCAAACTGCAATAAAAACTGAAGATGACCTTTACAGAGGTACCAGAAATTTTTCTTGTGTGCTGCACTGCCCACTACAAGGTCTTTTGATTTAACAGATCATACTCTTCATGTGCTGGCTTGGGTTTTTTTTTTTGTTTGTTTGTTTGATTTAGTTTTGGTTTTGTTACTTTAGTGGGGTTGTCTAAGAAAACCACTGTTTATGTTCATTGTTGCCCAGTAATGAACCATGTAGGACTTGCACACCCCTTTTGTGGTGGCCTGGCTGTTCATAAAAAATTTATGTGAGTTGATTCTGCATACTAATATAAATGTAAAGAAAGGAAAAATATCCTGGGTGTTTTCCTAACAATAAGTATCTATAAACTGTTCTGCGTTTGACAAATTTTATAATTGAGGGGGAAAGTAGTCTCTTACTCTCTGGACAGATGTAAAACCAAGCATCTTTGTAAATGCTTACAGGTACTATAGCACTTTTTATGGTAGCAGGTCATGTATCACATAATGTTACTTCAGAAAATGCAGAATGATGCTCCCTTTCCCTCCACACCCCCACCAAAAAAAAATAAAAATGTATATATGACCTATTATACCTCTGTACTGAACACTTGGACAGTGTTGCTGTATCACTTCATCTCGGTTCAGAGTTCATGGATGATGAGGTCAGAACACCCGGCTGGTTTTGCTTTGGACTCTAAAATTCTAGATAACCAAACTGTTTCTGGAAGTATTGCTGTAACAATTGAATCCGTTGGTGTATATTTGTGGATTAGTTAATTTTGAAACGGAAAGCTTAAATCCATATTACCTTATTCTGGAAGAGTTGTTTGGTTGGTACAAATTTAATGCATCTGATTCCATACTGTGGATTGAGTATGTCCTTACTTTTTTTTCAAAGGTAATTAAATAAAAATAGGGAAAGAAAATTTTTTACCTGTTTTAAAGGAACTATTTTTGTCGTCAACCCACACAACAGTTGTACTTTAGCATTGGCCTTCGAGTTTAGCACGTGAAACTTCTGCGTTTCTGCTGTTATGGGAAACATAACTTTTTCAAAGATTTCTTGGATATAAATAAGAGCCAGAGATGCCATGCCATGTTACTGAATTGGCTGAAGATCTCAGTATATAAGTTGTCATCGTTTTGCTTTTTGTTCTTTGAGTTGAAAGTTTTGATAGATAAAATTAAATGTCTCCTGTGCTGTTGAAAACCTGTATTTGAAGCTATAGGTCGAATATTCTGTAGAGAGAACTCTTACTGCTGAATGGAAGTATCTTTTGAGAGGATGGGTTGTAATTGATTTCCATCTGTTCCATCCTGTCTGCTCTGAGTAGAGGTATACTCCCCTGTCTTTCAGCAAAATTCCAGGTCTAATAAACCTATGTAAAATAAGTTGAGAACCTTGAAAAGATGGATTTGGCTTTTATGGAAGCCAGCAATCCACCCCATGTTGCTTCCAGGATACTATCCTCAGCTCCCTAGTAAATCATATGTGCCTTTCATCCTTGATCCTTTAGAGACTGTCAAGTCTTTCATTTTCAGGTGTGATCTACTTTGAATAAATGAGTGGCCTTCTTGGGTAAATACAGATGCAGAGGTATCTACAGTTGCTCATATATATATATATGTATATATATGTCAGTGATTATAAGGGGAAGCTTCCTCTGTCGAGTCTGTCAGATACACCATGTGCGACTTTGAAGCACAGAGAAATGAGGAGGGTTCTGTAGGACTGTTCTTACAAAGATGCCTTTGAAGCATAACTTGGTGATATGTGTGTCTGAGAATTTGCAGTGTTGAATTTTCCCCTCCTGTCCTTAAAATACTCTTCTGGCACTTGCTTTGTAAGTCTTGAGCATTGCTTATGTACTGACTCAGGCTGATAGAATCGGTGTGAACGTTTCAAGGTAATGAGTGGGAGTAATCCACAAAGGCTATTAATAAATAACTGGATTACTGCGTGCTTACATCACAGAGAGTTTTGAAAACAGAGTCATCTTTCGTTTGGGTCTGCAAATCTTTTCTGATTTAATAAACAAGCAAATTATTTCCTAGTAATCCAAAACTCATTCATGTCAACTAAACCTTAAACTGCTCTGAAAATGTGGGTATCAAGACATGATTTGATGCGCCTTTTAGAAATGAAAGCCATGGAAGCATTCTTTTTTCTTCTTTTTTTAATGTTTGTCCAAAGTGTTAGTCCAAAAAATTGCTAATTCTTTAGGTAACACTGGAACTGGCAACAGTTTAGGGACAGTGCTACGGTATCCATGTCTAGATTCAGGTTTCTTCTCTTTATTTCTTTAACATTTTGCCGAACTTAGGTTCAGTTTTGAAGTGTAGTAACTCAAATGTAACTTTCTGTGTAAAATAATATATTGGAGACATCTGGTGGAAATATTTAATATTGCAAGATGGCAATGTGTGATGCCTGCAGTTTTTGAAAGTTACCAAAATTAAGAAACTTAATTTTTAGCATGACATTGCAACTTGAAATGAAACTGTCATCCTTGCCTTTCTTTTTTAATTTTCTTTATAACGTGAAATATGCCCCTGGACTTAAAATACAAACTTCATCTTCCTATCTACTTCCACAGATAGTGCCTTATCATAATTACTGCTGGAAATACCTTGTTTTAAGGGAAAATTGATTGTTCAACAGAACAAAGGATTTTTGTAAAGCTCAAGTTAAATATAAATAATATCATAATTCCAAATGAATGAATACATCACTGTGGTTTTGTTCTGTGCATTTAGGTTTTCAGTAATCCTCTAATAATGAAATCTTCGGCAAAAAAATGTCTTAAATAGGTTCCCTCTCGGCTGTAAGCATTTTATCATGTAATGCTCACATTCAGAATTCAGAGACAAAATTCTTCCTGTTGTAGCTGACTTTTTCCGTTGTGGTTGACACATCCTTTCTTCAGCAAAGGGCTTCAAGGTCGTTCTCTCACTTACTTCACAGCTGGCAGCGATAGGGTCAGGCCAGAGTCTCAGTGACTGGATTACTCGCCCTTCCTTCTCACAGGGGCATTTTGCAAGTGTCAGATGTACATCGGAAGGGAGATGGATGAAGTACAATCAATACAGGAAGTATAAATTTTAGTTTATTAATGACAAGAAACGATGGTGCAGAGTCTGGAGCTCACAATTCTGTTGAATTCAGAGTCTTAACCACTGGGTTTGGGAGTCACAGGCACTGTTGCCCACTCTTTTTGACTATTTTGTTTTAAATTCTTCTGTTACCAAAGGAAATAATTCCATTTGGAGGAACGGGATAGTCCCTAAATAGGCCAGTGTAGCTGGGTGGCAAGTCACTCATCATTACAAGAAATGGTGCTTTTGATCAAAAGAAGACCTTTGAGCACCTGAAAGTTTCAGTGCTGAAGACAGGCTCTTAGAAACTGTGCGTGTTTTGAACTGAAATATTGAGGCTCCTCATTTTAGATGAGGCTCTTGCATTCCTCCTCAAATTCAGGTCCAACAAACTACATGATTTATGTTGAACTGATATACATATGTCAAATCTGAGTGATGCCATTGTTTGAATGAGCTGACAGGCACAGCGGTATAGCTTCAAGAAAGAAGAATTGTGCAAGAACATTGGATTTAATTTGCAGTAGATAATTGTGATCCTAATTCAACAAAAATACAAATACACAGTTGGAGTCCTATGTATACTGAAATGCTTTGCTGACTTGGATCTTTCTTCTTTGTAATTATCTTTTATCATATGTCTTTAGTCTATGGTAGTAGAAATGTTTTGCATTTGGATAGAATTTTATTTGAAGACTTCAAAACATATTACAAAAGCAAGTAATCACTGTCCTTACTTTGTTGCATCATAAAATGGAGAAAATAACTTTCCAAAAACACCACATAGGGTTTACTACTAAATTCTCCTGACCAAGTTCTGTTTTTCTGACTGACAGGTCTCTCTCTTTTCTTTTTCTAAACTATGATACTTTGTTTCTGTATTAATAGAAATTAAGTTGTCTTCTTAAAATTACAAAATTATTGTGAATTACCAAAGCTGATAAGAAATAATCAGTGAGGCAGCTGTTACATGAGAAATGTTTTACGTTCAGCTCTTTCTCCAAAAGTGAATTTTGGGGTAACTTGACTTGTGGTGCCTTCTTAGCCCAGGATTAACACAACCTTACACCTTGCTTATAAAATGTTGAAATGTTTCCTTTTCTTGAAAACAAGATAAGAAGTTGCATTTATAATGATTTGAAAACAGGCTTTAAACTTTTTCTGTTTGTTAGCATATTTAACAGATATTCTTTTACTCACATAAATGCTAACATAACAATAGTCCTTAATGAAGGTAATATCTGTATATTACTCCAGTTACAAATATAGAACTTCATGGTATTTTCAGATGTACTGTTAATTCCTGTGCTTGGGTTGCTCTCAATATTACTTTAATGCATTATTGACATGAATCCTATTTATCTACTGCCTTTATTTACTAACTTTACCTTGTATTCAATTAGTTTGAAAACTGTTATCCTCTAACAGCTATATTCACTTTGCCAAACAGGTTTAATGAGCTGAAAGGAGTACCATTTTGTGAATCTTTTCACATTCATGTACACAAACCCATACTTAGGTAAAGTATTATCTTATAGATCCTTCATGAAATTGTTCCTTCAGCTTGGGAGTTTATTTTAACAAAAACATGAAAGAGTAAAAGGTCTTCTCAGACAGTAACGAAATAGTAGGAAGAAATATTTTAAAGTAAAACTGCATCTCCTGATAATTGCTTTGATTCATCTGTCATCAAATCCCCCCTTGTTCGATGGTGGTAGTTTCTCTAGTATTTTTCTAGTATTTCACCTGCCATTTTCAGTTAAGGCAGGGGGAGACAGCTATCAATATCTCAGCACCGCCTGGTCTGTTAATCCTTTCTAGCTGACTTGTGAATGAGGTATATTGTGAAGATGTATTGTGATGGTTGACTTTCTTGAGTAAGTGATCTCTTGCATCCGTGTGTAGCATTTCCACTGGTTGCCTTTCAATTGAAACCAACCATGGAGTTTGTTTAAACTGCCTGGTGTCCTCAGCAAAATTGACTTCAACTATACTCTTCTACCAGGGACAACATGCCAAGGTCATAGAATACTGATTACAGTAGGACTATGTCTTCCTGTACATGCTTAACATAATTTTCAATGCAATTTTAAAGCAAAAAATATAAATGTGATAGTTTGGGGCATTTGGGCTGAACATTAGGAAAGAATTTTTCATAGAAAGGGTGGTCAGACACTGGAATAGGCTGCCCAGGGAGGTGGTTGAGTCCCCATCCCTGAATATGTTTAAGAGTTGTTTAGATGTGGTGTTGGGAGATGTGGTGTAGGGGAGGAATTTGTAGAGTAGGGCTGATGGTTGGACTTGATGATCCCAAGGGTCTTTTCCAACCTGAGTGATTCTATGATTCCTTTTTTACTTCTGTCATGAGCATAATCTTGTTTCTATCCCTACCACTAGGTTAAAGCTACTAGGTATTAAGTTCACAATTCAGCTACAGGTTGCCCAGAAACCTTAGAATAATACAGAGCTTAATTAACTCGGTTAAATGTTTCCTGTTATTTGCTCTGGATAGATATCAAGCTATAGACAAGACAGCTTTTCTAGAGCTGGAAGTAATCAAAGTAATGAAACGTCATCCCAAAAAATAATGAGTTTGCACTTGGAGTCTTAGATATAATAATGGTACTTAACTTTGTAGTGTTCTGGAGCTGGATCAGGGAAAGTTCAGGCTGGTCATTAGGAAAAGGCTCTTCACTGAGAGGGTGGTTGTTCACTGGAACAGGCTCCCCAGGGAAATGGTCACCAACACCAAGCCTGTCAGAGTTTAAGGAGCATTTGGACAACGCTCACAGTTTTATGGTTTAGTTTTAAGTGCTCCTGTGAGGAGCCAGGAGTTGGACTTGAGGATCCTTATGGATGCCTTCCAACTTGAGATACTCTGTGATTCCGTGATCTCTATGGTGTGTATTGAACACAGATTTTAATTTAATTTTCTGGACATATATTGCAACACTTAAGAGAGAAATGGTGGTCCTGATTCCTGCTCTTGTTGGCTAATGAGACATCTGGATGTTGTAATGAGTGCTATCATCACTACATGCCACGGCTTTGGGCAGTTGCCTCAGGGGACTAGAATATTCTTTCCCCACTCACACTTTGTTGAAGCAGCGCTCCTCACCTTGGAGGGAGCTCAGGATTCAACTGAAGCACAAATGAAGAGGGAGGCAGGCAGAAGTGCTAACTGGTTGCTAGTGAAATGCAGTCTAAATTGCTCTAAAAGAAAAGTTAGGTTTTCTGATTGCTCTGAAGCGCACAGAATGGTCTCCAGAGGGGAAGAACAAGTGGTACTTTTGTTTGATGCCTGTCTTGTTTGAAATGCTGATCACTGCAAGCAGAGTCGAGAAGGAATTTTCTTTTGCATCAGACTGGCAGGAATCTTAGGAAATGTTTTTTTTTTTTCCTTGTTTTCTGTCTTAAATTCCATATGGTTTACTCTCTAGAATTTTCTGACATTTCCTTACCGTTATAGCATAATGCTGTTTATTTTTAATGTGAATCATGCCACCACCTCACTTATTTCATGGCCCCACAAACACCTGCATGGAAATGAGAAGAAATTGCCGGGGTATGAAAGAGTAGCTGGAATGAAGGTGGAACCTCTCCATCTTTGTCTGGGCACACAGTTGTGTTACCAGCCTGCTTGGGCCTAAAGTAGCTTTGTTCAGTGTCTGGATGAAATATAATGGCCTGCAATATACAGTCCAGATGCAAACCTCATGACACTCCATGAGGTGGTAGTTAATCTGGACATTACTTTCTCCCTCACACTGTAAATTTCTTTGTTGAGAAGGTCAGTTTAAGGAGTTTCCTCCTTGCTGTCTTTGCCTATTACTTATTTCAATCTTTGCTATGACCATGTAATTTTTTTTTGTTGGCTTATACTGGTTTGTTTTTAGGGGACATGAGGCAGTAAAAGAGCAGGAGGAAGTTCTCAGTCTGGGCAGTGTGAAGGTGAGGCATGAGCAGTTGTCCTTGAGAAAGGATGGTGGTTCATACACTGCTCCTAGCCCAAGAAGTTTAGCTGCTAGTTGTTCTGTGTTGCCAAGAAGTCTCCCAAAGACAACTGAAAGGAGATGCAAGATGTGTGATCCCAGTTCATCTTTTCCATGGTTACCCAGAGCCCTAAGATGTACTGGGTTGAAGGGATGCAGGGTGAGTTGGGAAAGGGGGAATGAATTCCACTTACAGAACTGCTGCCCTGAGGGTAGATGTCCATGGGGGTGTTCAGGGCTATGTGTATCTGTGACCATGGGACTCGTTATAGAATTCCCTTTTCGGCCTCAGAATTGTGCTTCAGAAGCTCAGGTTTATTTACCAAAGTTTCTAATTCTTGCATTTGCAGAACAGGTTTCCCCCATATGTGAATGAAACATAAACAGATTCCTGTACATATAGATTTAAATTGTATGTCTAAGAAATGTGGATCTAAGGAATAGTGTAATCTGCCTTTCTGGATCCTGCAACTCCATGTTCTGTTGCAAAGATACACCACATTTTTGCATCCTTTCTATGCTTTGGTTTATGGATCTGACCACAAGAGGGAGAGAATGGGATTTAGTGAATGCTCTTTGAAGGGTTTGTGGGATAGCGGAGGGTAGAATGGCTGCCTTGAAGAACGGGATGCCTTTTTGAAAACACAGTCATTGTGAGGGAGGAGAAAACTGGTTAGATGGAGGAGATGAGCTTGAAAACAAGCAGTATGTCAGACCTGGTGGCTTGGGAAAGTAAGTTACTCAGGCTATTGGTAAGATCTGCCCATTGTATACAGGGAGAAGGTGGTTGTGTTGATTTTCTTGGGTAGCATAACAAGCCAGAGAAAAGTTCAGACCATAATGAAAATAAACCCTCAGAATTAAAGGATGAATAGGGGATTGATTGTAAGATGCAGGCAGGTGCAATACCTGAATTGCATCTAATTATCTTAATATGAAAATAGCACAGAAACCAGTTTTAAGTCGGCATGTTTCATGCGAAGGCACATCCTTCACTGTTGAAGATTGCAAAGTTTGTCCGAAGTCGATGATTCCAAATTACTCTGATTTTCTCCCCTGATAATTATGCCTTGTAACCCTTGGGTTGATCGGGGTGTAGGGAAAAAGATTAAGCTTCTCTCTATAGTTTTCAAACTAATTATTTGTGATGAATTTTGAAGGTGTGAAGACATAGTAGGTCTTAGTTTCCTTCTCCTTAAATTTTCAATAAGCATCGCTCTGAAGACTTCAGACCTGTCAGACAAAGAGAGGAGAGTCAGTTGCTCTGTGTTCTTGTGGTATACCTGTGGTGGCATTTATGTGCATTTACTATTAAGACTCAGCTAGGTGGCCTATATAACATATAAACAGCTATGCTGTATAATTAATAAAAATCAGTACTTATATTAATGTATAAAAGCTAAGAGGTTTGGAATAATTGTGAATTACTTCAATTTCAGTACAAGACAGGCTTACAACTCTTTCTTCCTTCTTTACTTATTGCTCTGTTTTTCTTCTGGGCTTCCTCAGCTTGCAGTTTGCTAATGGTGAACATTTAGCATAGAGGGATTAGTATTTTTCCCTGTGTCCAAATATCATTGAATAAAAATTCAGATAGTCCCATTTAAGACAAAGTCTTGATAAGAGACATAGTAGACTTTCCTCAGTTATCTCGGGAAATACAAAAGTGAATTTATTATCTCAACAGAATAAACCTTGCATGGTCCATGAAGATGATGAGAGGGCTGGAGCACCTCTGGTATGAAGACAGGCTGAGAGAGTTGGGGTTATTCAGTCTGGAGAAGAGAAGGCTCCAGGGAGACCTTATAGCAGCCTTCTGGTACTTAAAGGGGACCTACAGGACAGATGGAAAGGGACTCTACCAGGGAGTGGAGCAATAGGATGAGTGGTAATGATTTTAAACTGAAAACCAATGCATTTACATGAGATACTAGGAAGAAATTCTTTCCTGTGAGGGTGGTGAGGCACTGGAACAGGTTTCCCGGAGAAGCTGTGGATGCCCCGTCTCTGGATGTGTTCAAGGCCAGGTTGGATGGGGCTTTGAGCAATGTGCGCTGGTGGGAGGTGTCCCCTGCCTATGGCAGGGGGGTTAGAACTTGATGACCTTTAAGGTCCCTTCCAACTTCCAACTGAAACTGTGATTCTGTGAAATGGGAAAAACATGTAAGAAATATATCTGCCACCTTCAAGTGAACTTTTGTTACTGACTGTGCAAATCACCTCTAGGTAGTAACCTGTCACCCTCCTTGCCTCTTGTCCTACTTCTCATCTCATAATGCTACTAGAATTATTTGTAAATGGATTGCTGTAGCTTTGAAATATATTAATATTATCACAGTTAAATATAGTCTGCCTATGCCTACAAGGTAAGTAATCTGCTTAGGGTCCTAGTTCTCTTCATATTGTGTCTTTAACATTGCTAAGCTGGTGGGTGGCACTTAGTAAGTAATATGACATCAGATTACAACTTCCTCGGTGTAAATGATGTGTGAATAACAAACACTGCAAGGTCTGAACCAGTTGTTTTGTCAGTCTGACCTTGAGTTCTCACTTGAAGATAGTTGACAGTGCTGCTTATTTTTTAAAAAAAATACCTATTGGAGTTATTTTTGTCACTGAAATCCTTTCTGACTTTCCATTGAACTACATCTTGTTAGGCATAGCAACCTCATTAGCACCAGCCAAAAACCTGGGTTGTGCTGGGCCTGGTTCTCATTTATGTTAATATCCTTACATGGCTGGCTGGCTGGATAAGAACTTTTATACAGTATAAAAGTTACAAATGTGTTCACTTGAAGTCTACTATGAATATCTGTACAGTGATTTGCACAAGCTTTAAGCATGCCATACACTGACAGACCTCAGTGCAGATGAGTTCTTGATATAAACAAGAATCAATCCCCTTCTTTTCTACTCCTAATATAGCTATTGTGTTGGAGATAATTTGTGCTTTTGCTTGAAGAAAATAAAATGTTTGATTTTAATTTCCCTCAAAACCAGATGCAGACGAGTGTCTTTGCATTTGTTTGCCATCCTCCTTATTCCACTGCATTTGAGATATAAACGATGCTGTGAGATAAAACTCAATTGTGTGGGCTGAAGGAAAAGGATCTGAAAGAAAGCTTGTCTTCCCCGTGGAGCAGTGAGAGACTGACCTCATGTGGTGTGAAACCAAAGTTGCCAGGGGAAATACAACAAGGATAAAACTCTGAATAAACTGAGTATCATTGAAAAAATATTTTTTCTCATGCATTTCTGATTTTTGTTCGATGCTGCACTACCTATATTTAAATAATATCACTTTGGATAGTTCTGAATGTGATTGCTGATAAGTTGACCAGTATCTGTATTCCCAAAGACTTTTTTTTGTGTCCTGAAAGGGATGCTCTAACAAGTTGACCCCAAGACACCAGGCTGGGAGCTGAGGTTCAATTATCCTGGCTGCTGCCTGTGTGTGATTTTAATTGAAATGAGTAGGAGTTTCATGTGAACAAGCAATAGGATAATCAGTCTTGGTTTCTAAGCCCTTCCTGGCACTTCCCCAGCAGCACACTCACTCTGTGCCTTCACAGCCTTGCCCTGTAAAAGGAAGACAGTGGTTAAGAAAAGTCTGCAGTGGTACCAATGCAGAATGGGAAGGGTGTTCCTAGCCAGTGCCTTTTTTACAAGCTTGAATAGTAGTAATTCTGGAGACTTCTGAGTCAGTTCTGTTGGCTGATTCATCAGTGTAGATGGAAGAGTCCAGGTATATGAATAACAAAAGGAGGTTCTGTTATTTTGAAAAGTTTCCTTTTAAAATAAATATTTATTTTTAAAGAATTTAGGGGGTGATGTGGCCTATGGACTCTCACAGGAAAAGCCTGCTTAAAAATCCTTTTAGCAATTCAGATGAACTTTAAAAACTCTGTCCCCATCCTGCAAAGACTTCTCTGTATGGTTAATTGTAGTCTTTCTGTTCTTTATGTTGACTTAAATGCCTGAAATAACAAAGGCCTTTAGTATTTTCTCTGAGTATTTACCTCCTAGTTTTACATGACAAGCCTTCCATTTTCTTCTTTACAGATCCTCTTGGAACCGGGGGTGATACAGGATGTCCTAGCAGCTGGGAGTCATTTGCAGCTCCTGGAGCTTCTCAGTTTATGTTCTCACTATCTCATTCAGGTGAGGCTTCTTTGCCTGATTATCAGCTATTACTATTTTGTAAACTTCTGTTTCAAGCCTAATTTCAGTAGGATAGTATTAGTACAATACTTGGTGTAATCTAAATGGCAATAAACTGGATTTCAGGAGACCTGAATGTTGAGTGTAACCTGGGTATCAGTTTGTGATAGATGCTTTCTCCTCCCATCCATTTTGTCCCCTCCAGTCCTGAAAACAAGGATGGTCTGCTGATTGGTATCAGCACATGGGAGTCAATTCCCTCCTTTACCACAGAATTTGTTTACTTCTGCCTCAGTTTACCAAATGTTAAATATTTTCCTGTTGCAACCATGAGTGTTGTGAAGCATTCAGATCCATAACTGTTCACAACAGAGTATCGATGCGTATTCGAGGGCACTGCTACCTCTCACTGAAGGGGTACAACTGATTCTCAACTGGCCTCGTGCCCATAGTGCTGGTAATATTATCAACATTAGGGCTGTCGTTATGAAGCAAAAAAAAAGCTGAATCCAGTAAAATAATTCTTTGTGCTTCGCTTATATAGGAGACGGCTCACGATGGTAGCAAGAACGTAGCTTTGATGTGCATCTCTGAAAAGCCATATAAATTAAAATGGCAGTAGCCATTCTACACAACTGTTTCCTTTTCTTTGTAATTTTTCAGTATTGTTTCTGAAATGGGGGGTGTTGGCTGTATCTGCGCAACAGTTGGGCATGGAAATGCGCGTCAGCACAGTCCTCTCCATGTGCACTCGCCTTCCAACAGCAGGACTGCCTTTGAAGAGTGTGAGTGTGCTTGGCAGCACGCTGAGCTACCGAGTACAACAGCCTTGCAGGATCTCCTGTTAAGAGCTTCAGGGCTTACTTGAAGGCTCTGTGTCTTACGGAGAAAGAATCTGTTCTTTGAATGTTAGCCTTAGGGAGGAAGCCTTCAAAATAGATGTTCAGGCAATACGGTGGTATTAATGTGTGCATTATAAATTGATTAACAACTTAAAGGAGCTGCTGGTGTATTGCAATTTGTATCAGGGTTTTGGTTTTTTTTTTAGGAATGTAAAGAGGGATTTAATTTTTCTGCAAAAATAGACATGGAATGTAATGGAAAAGATGATTGTTGTGAGAAATAAGAAATGTGAGATGCCAAATGAGCCACAAAACCATTTGGCCTACTGGTTGTCAGGCAGGCATGGAAAGAGGTTACTGTAATGAGGAACAACAGCTTCTCCCCAACAAATAAATCAGTGTGAGCGTGTCTCTGCTGCTTACATGCTCTGTCTTTGTCAGAAGTCAAACCAAAGAGACTGCTGCAGCAAAGAAGCTAGGGGAAATATTAAAGAATGGGGAAGAAGCTGAGTATTGCAGCGCTGGTGAGGTAGGGATGTGAGAGGACTGTAGGAAAGGAGCAGGTACATGCCCGGTGTGAGTCCTTGTACTAACTTCTTCCATGACCTGTGTTGAGTAGCTCACCCTTGGCACCATCTTAATACTTTTAATCCCAAGATCACTGCATTGGCAAGACAGCTGGAGAATTAGTAGTGCTTTGGATCTCATCCTTGACATACAAGCCATAGTCAAGTATTTAGGAACAGACTGATAATGAATTAAAAAAAACCCCCAAAAAAAAACCAGAACAAACACCACAGCCCAAAACCAAACCAAAAATCAACTACAAAACCACACCACCCTCTAAAAAAACCCACCCTGAGTGAACAAACATTGCTGCCAACTTACTCTGTAATTAACAGACCAGTAAAACATCTCTGGAGATGACAGTCAATCTGCAGTTACTCAAATGATGCAAAAGAGATCCGTCGTACTCCGAGTAGTGTGCCACTAGTGTGAAAATGAAGAGAAGGTGGGACCCAGTGTCCACTTTTATAATGATGGAAGTAGGGAATAATGTAAGGAATGAAAGGTAGGAAATAAGGAGGAGAATATGTATTAGGAGACAGAGCAGTGGTAGTTCTGTGAAGTATTTTTGAATTCGGATCTCACTTGTAAGGTTTTGAATCTGCATGGACATCTATGGGATGGTTGTAGCTTACATCATGTTGGGCTCTAGACTGTATTTTACTCATGTTAGTGTATTTTTTAGCAGGTTTACCCGACACAAGGCGTATCTGTAGACAGATCTGCAGTCTGAATAGATCATAGTAAGAATTTATCTTGTTTGTTCTTCAGAGTTAGTCTGTGCAAGTAACCAGCGTTGAGTAGTTGCGTAAGCCCTTTTAGCAGAAGTTAAAAGGGGAATGTGCATAGACTGTGATATTTTTCAGGGTCCAATTTAGTTACATCAAATACCTGTTTATGTTCAACATACTACTGGGTGATTTAAAAAAAAAGTCCATTGCTATTTAAAAGAAAAAGAAAGTAGTTAAAGCTTCTTTAAAGGCACCTATTTTGCTGCAGTTGGTAACTGGAGTGTCTTGTGACCCCACACACTGATACAGATTCTGAGTAGAGAGTAATGCTTGCCCTTTCTCTTCCTTCTGATGAGTCTGATTGCTGCAGAGTTCTTAATTTACTGTACTAATTAATATCTTTCTTGCTGTTCTGAGTTCTTCAGGTTTCATGAACTTAGTTTAGCAAAAATTCATGAAAGGCTGAGAGAGTTGGGGTTGTTCAGCCTGGAGAAGACTCCAGGGAGACCTTATTGTGGCGTTGCAGTACCTGAAGGGGGCTTACAGGAGAGATGGGGAGGGACTCTTTATCAGGGAGCGTAGCAGTGGAATGAGGGGTAACGTTTTTAAACTGTAAGAGGGGAGATTTAAATTAGATACTAGGAAGAAATTCTTTCCTGTGAGGGTGGTAAGGCACTGGAACAGGTTGCCCAGAGAAGTTGTGGATGCCCCATCCCTGGACCAGGACCAGGCTGGATGGGGCTTTGAGCAACCTGGTCTAGTGGGAGGCGTCCCTGCCCATGGTAGGGGGGTTGGAACTGGATGATCTTTAAGGTTCCTTCCAACTCTAACCATTCTATGATTCTATGGAATACAGTATGTGGGATCTAGCTGTTACTTATTGTTGTGTGATGATGACACAGAGTTTTAACTTGTTAGAATTATCTTTTATTGTTTGGATTGTGCTAGACTTGTCCCGCATGAGAGTGCTGCTCTTATTGTTAGCTCTTGTATCAGCTCTTCTCCTTCTCTAGATGGGTCGGCTTGTCAGATTTTTGGAGCTTCAGACAGTTTCATCTCTTCTTGATACTTTTATCTGGGGCTTACAATTATTCCATGGTTTCAATAAGGATTTTTTTTTTTTTTTGGCTACAAATGCAATTGGTGTGGCCCATACACAGATCTGTTCCAAGGCCTATTTGTAGGCTTTGAGGTTCTGAAGGTGACTGTACCGATCTAATTCATCAACAAGGATTGTCGAAGTATCTAGTTGTTGATGATAATTTAATCTTTAAAGAATAATTTGATCTTTAAAGAATTTCATCTCAGTTGTCTACGAATAAACAGGATGTTATTTTAACTATAAGGCAGATCTTCTTTCTTATAGACCAATCAGTTTAGAGCACTTTAATTTGCTGATAAATCTCAAAAAGATTTCTGTAAAAGAATTGAATCACGATTATGGCATTTTGTGAAGAATTTTTGATCAAAAGACAGAAAAAAGGGGAGGAACAATTCCCATCCCCACCCCAATTATGTAATATCAATCTTTAAGATATTTATGCCAGTTTACTAAATGTGTTCTATCATCTATGAACTTAACATTATCAAATGTTCTGTAGCATCTAATGTTGATACCATTTTCTCATTGGAAAACTCATTCTCATTTTGGCTTGATAATCTACTAATTTTTATTTTGAAAGAATTGTAGTAGATTGTATTTTCTCTACACAAGAGAAATGCCCAAGCATTCCTTACTTGAGGTCTTAATTCCAGCTTTGTGTCACGCAGACTCTTCTCCCCGTGCCTCAGCAGTATCATATCTTGAATTATGATTACTCCACAGCTTGTCTGTTAGGGGGGTTACTTTCAGCATCATTTTTAGAGGGGAGCTTTTTTGAAGCATGCTGATATATTTTATTTGAGATACATACATATTCATGAATCTCTCTGATCATGTCATCTGCATAATTCTCAAGTACTTTAAATATTGAAACAAAGTATGAAATCTCACACATCCACCTGAACCTAAACAAATGATAAGGCAACAGGACTGGTCTTAATTGTCTTGCTGCTACTACGTAGCTGTGGGAAAGCTAAGCTGAAGATTTGAGCTTTGTGTACCTTGAATTGCACTAAGGTCTGTGATGATGCACACAGCACTTGCTTTCAGAACGCACATCCAGGTCTCTGAGACCCATTTCCTGAGTTCCTCTTCCAGCTCAGATTGTCAATTTTGACTGAGGCTTTTCAAAGGAAGCCAATGCAGAGAGCTGCAACCAACAGGCAGACTTTGGAATACAGTGGGAAAGGGTTATCTGAATGTCTTGTTTCCCTTTTGAAAGTTTTAAGCTTTAGGGTTCCGGTGGACCATAACTGTCCTACTGTGATATTGGAGAAGGCAAGAGAAATCTAGTTGAATGTGAAGGAGATCTGAAAATGAATTTCTTAAATGGAGCAGTAGAGAACGTGGTATGAGGTAGTGCGTTTGTGATGACCTATTTTGCACTTTAAAGCTTGTAAATGTGTTTTTCTGCAGGGTGCATGATGGCTTTATTCTTATGCAAGAGAATAAATGTGTTAAAAGATTTATTCAGAGCATAGAAATGTTTGTTTCATAAATAGGTCTGAGTTACATAACTGATTGTAGATGTAAGAAGTTTTGTCTTTTTCCTCAGCTGTTTGTGTATTCGGTACCAAAGAGAACCACAAACTGCAAATTATTTCAACAATCAAAAGAGTCTTTGATTGGAGGGAATGCTATTGAGAATATGAGTTTTTAATGGAATTTCTTTCTCCCAATCAACATCGACTAAATACTGTGTGGATATAGCTTTCATAATCAGTTTTTAAACCAGAGGTTGATTTCCACTGGCATTCAGAGATCTGGGACATAAGATTGTCTGTATTTGAAATCTTAAAGCTAAACGATTTTTCTGTCTTTTCAAAAGTCTAGTATTACTGTTTTCAGTGGAGTCCTATGTACCTCCTCAGTTACATTCAAGGTAGTAGGGTGATAGGAGTGAGTGAGGGGTCTAGAAGTTGCACAACTGTCCTAAGCAACCCAATGTTTCTGAGAGGCAGGACATGGCATGATTGTTAGCACTTAACCCTTTAACTTTCTGCTGCCAGATCCAGCACATTTTGTGAAGAACAACTTAAATTTACATGTTGAACAGAGTCTGGGGTATCATTTTTGTTATGTTTATTGGTTGGACAGTTGCATGTTTTCAATACAGCCTTATTAGAAGTGGTGTTTGACTGTCCCTATACTCAACGCTGGAAATAGTTTCCTATTCTCACAGTAGGTAGGAGCAGCAAGTGTAGTACACAAGAACAGTGATCCTGACTGCCACTGAAATTCCACGACTGTTTAAAATTGTCTTGGCATCATTCCTTTTGTGTCATCGAAGGAAGTTAAAAGTTTGATGCCAATTTTCCCATTAGTTTTAATTGCATTGTTTCCTGCAAAATGATAAATGTACTAGGTTACCTTTTCGAAACTTCATTATAGTGCACAGAACTCTGCCACAGGTATATCCGTCCACTTGCTGCTGGTGTCGGTCATAGCATCTTTAAAGAGGGCTCATTTAAGATGAGGAGAACATTTTAGGTGGGTGATGAAAATGAGTCTGAAAAGGCACAGTGCTGTACAGCAGCATTCCACTGGAGTTTTCTTGGAGCTGCCTCTGTATTGTATACCGTGAGCAGGATCAGGCCTGGAATGCAACAATTAATCAACTCAAAAATGACCTCCTGGAAAAATTCTTGGTCATAATTGAAGTAGGCAAATTGTTTGGGGTAGGGGCATTTGCTTTTTAACCTTATATTGTAGTGGTCAATTTAGGCTTATAAAACAAAATGTTTTTTTATGGTGTATGAGCACCTAACATTCTGGATCTTCTACTAATTTTAAATTATATGAATGTATTTGTAGATTGAAATATGTTGCTGTTTTAAAAAGGAAGGAGCTACAAATGAATCTTCCTGTGGAATTAGGAGTGTGCATACGTGGTGGGGACAGAGCTTTAAAGCTATTTATTTTTCTTAAACCCAACTTCTCCATTTGGAACAATCCCAACTTTCACTCAGATAGACTCTTCAGAGATGAATTAATTCTTACACCAGAGATTGAGAGCATCACCTTTGTATTGCTAGAAGCCCCAGCTCAGTTGGGATTTTAGCTCCTGGGTTTTTCATATAGAGCAAATTAAACTGCTGGGAAAAAATCTAAAGGTCATCTAGCAGTCAAGGCTTGCCTTTTTTTAACTAATACTGAGGTTTTAATCTAAGTACACGCACGCACACTCTGCGTACCCCACCCCTGCAAACTCACCCTCAGCATTGGAGTGGTGTTTTATAAAGCCACCACCATCAAACTTGAGTCTACCAACTTTATCCCGTGGTAGAAAGAGTGACCTTTCCATACCAAGAATACAGAGTAGACAGCAATAATGTCATCTTAATATTTTGCTGGTTTTCAGTGTTCTCCACTCGGTTGTTGCTGTGCCAGCCTGCTGGGTTTTGAAGGAGCTCTTGAGCCACTGAGCTATTGTCAGTCATTAGGAAAGTTCTTGTACAAAGCTCAAAAATAACTTTGGGATTTTATCTTCTCTCTCTCTTTAACCTACAGGTACATTACAGAGATACAGATTTATACACATGAAAAGTGAATGCAATACTGAGAATTCCACCTTGGAATCACAGAATGATATGGGGTTGGAAGGGACCTCTGCAAATGCTCTAGTCCAACCCCCCTGCCAAAGCAGGTCCCACCTAGAGCAGGTTGGCCAGGACCGTGTCCAGGCAGGTTTGGAATGTCTCCAGGGATGGAGACTCCACCACCAGAGAGGGCAGCCTCTTCCAGGGCTCTGCCACCCTCAGAGTGAAGAAGTTTTTCCTCATGTTTAGATGGAACTTATGTACAAATTTGTGCCCAATTCCTCTTGTCCTTTCACAGGGCACCTCTCCTTCCTCTTGACACCCACCCTTTAAGTATGTGCAGGTGTTGATCAGAATCCCTCCTCAGCCTTCTCTTCTCCAGACTAAAAAGTCCCAAGTCCCTCAGCCTTAGAATGGGACTGAGGAAAAAAAAAAATTATACTAATTTTTCTCCATTTTTCAGTTGGTGTCAGCGAGGAAAGTAAAACCAGTATACCCAGTCACTTTGAATCCCACTCTTACTATTCAGCTGCAATGCCATAGTGGATATTCTGCTCTTGGGCTGCGAGAGAAATGGTGCGAGTACGGCCGGGAACCTGCTGGCTTTGTGTGTGTCTTGTGCTCTTCCCAATGAAGGAATAAGAGTTGGCAAAGCTGAACTGGGACCGCGGGTGGACGTCTGAAGAAATGATGCTGGAGTGTCTAGATTTACTGTTGCTGGCAAGATTACAGCTCCCCAGCTGTGTGGCTGGTTGTAGGGGTACACGTTGCCAGTCTTCTGCGTCAGGATCGCAGGAGAGGTCACAAGCTGGGAAGCAGCAGCCACTGCTACATCTTCCTTCTCTTTGCAGCTTCTGCCAGGGAGGGAAAGCAGCTTCGTGTATTTTAAATCGAAACCAAAAAAGCGGTATTGCTTCACTGTTTCCCCTCCCTGCTCTCCTCGTGTTGTCTTTCCAGCCAGTGTATCCTCCTTACCTGACCTTTCTGTCCCTCAGGCCCTGAAAGATTCCTGCTTCTGGAATCTTTCTGGTGTTTTTATGCTAGTAATCAGAGGCTGACGAATCCCAGAATGCTTAGTGTACAAAATCCTCCTTTGTTTTTATTACCATCCGATCAATACTAATGTTTTATGTCCCCTCGTCCCTCCACCTAGTCTCTCCTGCCCTGCAATGTCTTTAGCTTTTAATTCTCCTTTACCGATCTGAGGTAGTTGAGATGACGTTGTTTGTAATTGGGTGGCACAGCTCCCCTCATCTGCTGGTGTCCTGGGCCTTGTTACCAATTTGGCAAGAAAACTTGTTTTATGGCGAGAGATGGAACCCCACAGGGCGAACGGCTGAGCTGGAGCTGGAATAAGGCAGTCGGGGCCCTGGGCAGCAGGTGGCAGTGTGAGTCCATACCAGTTTGAGCAGATAAATTCAAGCTAAAATCAGAAAAAATGAAAAGAAAAATTATTTATCTTTACTCCGTATTAGTCTTCTGACCTAATCAGTAAAAAAGTCATTATTCACACAACACTGGGCAATATGCATTGTAATTTTTAACAAATAATAGGAAACTGTTAATGTTTTCACAGGAAATACAGTTCTGTCTTGTGCAGCAATGGTCATTTATCACTGCACTTTGTGAAATCACTCATTTGTTCTAATTTGAATGTAAATGACTCTAAGGTTTTACAAATAAGGTGACAGACTCACATAAATGTAATTGCAGGGTTCATCTCTCTCTTTTTATATATCACTCATTAAGTTATGAATTAAATACATCGTATTAAACCAGGGGCATGTCCAATGATGATATTGTAATGGCAAATTACTCTATGCTATTAGAGGTGTATTTTTTATTCATGGACATTAATTTGTCATTAAGCGGCATTAGTTTAGCACTTTTATGTGGAAGACGTGACCTGAAAGAGGAGACTTACAGCTCTAACGTGAAAGAACAGGATTACAGGCACCAGATATACACAGCTTTGCCTTGCTTTCCTTTCTTTTTTTTTTCCTTGTAAAGAAGCAGAGGGACATTTTATTTAGATTTGCTTTGATCTAAAGCAATTTGAGTTGTGTTAAGGCATTTTAGCAAAGGTATTTCTGAAGCATGAAGATGATTTGGTTATAAAGTATTTACCGCTTTGGGAAAAGCCAGAATGCTAAGTACAAAATGGTGACTATAAATCATTTGTAACCTCTGAACCCAGAGAGAACATTGGGCCTGAAGTGAGTTACAATCTGATTTTATCCCAGAAATATCACTGTGGTAAGAGTTAATTGTCCATCTTTTCTTTCCTCTGAATTGACTTAGCCAAAATAGAACTTACTTTTTTTTTCCCTCTTCTTAATCATGAAGTACCTTTTACCTCCTCTATACTTTGTATTTTTAAACACACTGTTATTATTTTCACAAGGATCAATTTCAAGTTTGAAATGTTAAACAGGAGCAGAATCTTTCTTAAGAAAATGAATGAGAAAAATGTGTTATTTGATGGAATTTGAGAGGCAACTTGGCACTTTAAATATTGCACCGAGGAAAATAGTGAATGACTCAGCCTACTCTATCTTTAAAAGATATTCAAAAGACCTCGCAGATTTTATTTTAATTTTGTAGTCAGTTTAATAGAAGAGACTGTCCTCTCAAAACCTTGTATCCTTATTGGTAGAGGTGGACTGAAGTCACAAGGATCCAATTTGATACATCCCCTGGTTTGGGCAATATTTGTATTTTAGACTTTTCTTTAGATCTTGTCTTGTTAAAGGCAAAATGTCTGAACTTGATACGAATCTATGTAGTTGATTCCCTTCCCTCTCCTCCACCTTATATATATATATATTATGTTTTTCTGATGGCTTAATCTTTCCTATTCTATCCATCTATCTGAACTGTTCACAGCACACACCACCAATGCTAGTTAAGAAGAATGATTTGTAATGAAGACAATCTTAAGCCCAAGGTCGTACCCAGAAATAATTTCAGAAACAAAAGTACCCTGAATTATCATCTGGTTTTAACTACTGTTAAACGCTATTTCAGTACTTAATAGAGAAACATTTTCTGCTGAATCATTTCAGTTTGTAGGAGAGCTCAAAGAAGGAAGCAAGTTTCATGTAAACCTGTTGATGTTCTCCAGATTTCTTTCCAGTAGATCTCTTAGCAGCATTTCAGCACGCCCCCATCATTTACATCAGAGCAGAATTTGCCAGGAAACCAGTATCTTGTTTCACAATTGTCATGCAGACTAATTTTATTTAAAACAAAATCTAAACTTCCATTTCTGTCCAGGGTATTGAATGGGCCTTAAACCCAGAATGAATATGAATGTGTACGTGCTGTCTTACTGAATCTTCAGCCAACGTGTCATCAGAGCTTTGAAGGTTATCAGTTGTCCTCATTCATCTCACTAATCCTAAAAATTAAAGATACAAACCTAAAGATCAGTGGTATCAACAATTTGATTAACCATCAATAATTTCCTGCAAGTGTGTTATTCCAAGCTGAAAAATGTTTGTAATTTTATTCACTTATTTGCCCTGTGTAATCTATTCTAAACATCTGGTTATTGACTTGGAGGAAGTTGCTGCTAAATTTCCCATCTGTTTCAACAGAGTTTTACAGATTTTGTGGTTTCCACCACAGACTGAGTCTGGCTGCATAGGTGGCATTGGTTCATGAATGACATAAACCAGGACTTTATTTTGTGGTTCAGTGGGAATTGAGCTGGTAACACGTGGAATTGCCTCCACAGTAATTTCTGTAGGAGCTGTTGTGTCCTCTGAGTTAGAGAAGTAGTAGTACCTTGGCTGGGCTTGCCTCATAAAGTTTCCAAAGCCACTCAAAGGAGGATTTTTCTAAATTCCATTTCAGTGTTTTCTCCATGTTTACCAAAAACCAAATCTCTTCTAATTATATATGCAAAAGGCATTGAATTTCCATGGTATCTAAGCACACCTGTCTATCATGGGGAAACTGTTGTAGTAACCTCAGGTAGGTTCAGCCATCAAAACCCTTTGGGATTGGGATTCCCACTGATTTGAAGCGACATGGAGAAAGACAGGGGGACGGGCCTGATAGCATATGCCAGGGCCAAAGCCAGTGCTGTATGTGCTTGTGTTTTGGTTTTGCCTGCCTCATAATATTTTTGCTCATATTTGCAGCACTACCATCTTCATGGGGAACTGAAATAAGCAGGGAGTACATGTGTATAATGGCAGTTCATTTTTAAAAATCATGGACTCTTGTTAGCTTAGGTACTTCAAAAAGAATGTATTTGTCTCTCCTCTGAACGCCTTTCTAATTGTCTGTTAAAGGGTGTCTGGCTTCACTTTGTCCTGATTGTGTTTAAAGGTGGGTACAGAAGAGGGGGATCTTTAGATACTTCAGGATTTTGAGATACTGGCAAGCGCCTGTAGTTGTGAACACCTAGGAATCAGGCTCACAGTGGTCTATCCTGCTTTTAAAGGTGGCGTCTTCAAGGTGAAATCTTAAAGCCGGGGAGAAATTTGTCATTTGGTTATATGTCTTGCATATAAGATGCATTGATTAAATGCTTTTTTCTTCTGTATTTTCTGGGGAAAAAACAAAACCAAAAAACCCCATGTTGGTGATAAAGCATGGAGCTCTGACCGTTACCTGTTTGAGATTTGATGGGAGGTGGAATAATCTATTGTATTTTTTTCCTCTTGGTAAGAACTGCTAGACACTAAATGAACAAAACTTACTGTGATCTTTGAAGGCTTGTGCCTTCCTGATGCTTAGCACCTCCAGCAGTGTGAACATTCTGAGAGGACTTGTGACTTGTTTGGCCCTGCCAAAGATCAGATGCACGAAGTGTCAAACTGGACACTGAGTCAGGGCCCACTTTTTACATTGGGGCTTTGCCCTTTCTAGGTTTTCTGTTTTGGTGAGTCATATTTATAAGAATTTCTGACCAAGTGAGTGAAAAGTGAATCCCTAGTCAACAACTCTCAAAATACAAGTGACTCCCCCCTCCCTGCTCCTAATTATTTTTTAAAATTCAGTGGTGCTTCCAGAATTTGTTTCAATTTTTTTTTACTTAAGGACATATAAGGACATACATATGGAGAACTGCTATCATTTTTTAGCCTGTTTACCTCCTGAAATCAGTTCTGATTATAATGTAGTAAACCTACTAATCAGCACAGCTACTAGTCATGGGAAAGAGAGATGTTCTTTTCGCTGCATACATTTAGGGGCAGAGTGTTGGAGAGGGTTTTATACTGAGACACAATCCTTGTATGAAACGTGTTGCAGATATTTTGCTGATGTATTGAGCTGCATAAATAACTTTAAATCCTGTTAAAGGTCGTGGTGGGGAAGAAAAGAATTATCTAACTACTGCAGTGGGTTCCAGGAATTTGAGGTTCTGGGTTTTGTAGCATGGGAAATGTTTTGAATTAGTCTTCTGCTTGTCCTTTTTTTCTCCCCTCTGTAAAATGAGAATTTGCCTTGGTTTAGTGCTATGAGCTAAAAATTTCTTAGAGATCTCTGTGGTGAGGTCAGATATTGAAGGGGCATAGAGGTACCTGAACAAGTAACACTTTCCAAATGAAATATATTTTGCAACACCTTTAATTTTGCCTTCTTATTATGCACATACTTATAATCAGGTTCTTTTAACTGCCGAGTACCCTCATATCCTCCTGCAGCTGCAACAAGTCTCTTGCTCTTCAAAGGAATATGAAATTATGATTTACCCTCAGAAGTCAAAATGAGCAAATATTTTCTTCTTAAACGGTACAAATAATTGGTGAAAAACATGTTTTATTGCAGTCTTCTTTTTTTTTTTTTTTAATGCAGGATTGCAAAATATGTGTAATCACACAAAGGCAATGCAAACAGTCCTGTACTTCCTAATCCGGTGCCAGGGTAACTTTGATCCTATGTCCATGAGTCAGAAACTATGTACCGGAAATTTGGTCAAACTTTTTTGCTTTCATATATATTCTCTTCATTCTATAAATGTATTTTCTCAAGATCAAATCCTCCAGGAGTCTTTCTTTATAAAAACTAAGTTGAGCACCTTAAATCTTGCAAGGTTGGTTTTCCAGCCTATAGTATTTTCATATCCTTGAAGTACACACTTCAGAACTGGGACCAATATTTGAGCAATGGCCTTAAAAACACAATGTTGAAGCAGCAACAGCATTTGTTTCTTTTATTGGACAGTACCTTGTGCATTTTATGGCATAAGCTTTTTTCTCACTCTGCCGAGAACATATCAGTTTATGCTGTTTATGACCACTTCTTAGTGCTTCCTGATGGCCTGTAACTGTTGTTCCAAACAGACCCTGCTATATTTTCTGTATCAGCTGTTACTGGTTCTCAGATATGTTTTTATTTTCTTTTCAATGTGATCACTTTGCCAGGAAAGCCAGACAACACTCATCGTCTTTCAATCTCATAATCTCTAACCCCACTGCTTTTGCAGAGTCTGCTGCAAACTCTGTGGGCAAAACTTGCCCTTCTCTTGTTCAATTAAACTATTAGCAGTAATGGAGCAAGAATTAATTTCTTGAGGACTTTGCTGGAAAAAGTTACATGGCTTTATAACTTACCATTAATAACTTCATTTTGAGATTGTTGTTGAACAAATCTTTGATCCATCGAAGATGCCTCCTGCTAAATATATGTAATATATGACATTTAAGAAACATTGGGATGCCCAACACTCTGTAATGCTCCTTGTGTTAAATTTGACCCGTTTTATTCTGCCAATATTTCTTGTAAACTTGTGAAAATGAACTCTTTTGGGGTTTTCAGAAAAATACCATCCCCTACTGATGTTTTTCATACAAGTCAAATGTTAGTAGATAGCTCGTGTGATGTGACTCTTATAATGCATTAGGAGCTACCAGTTTCAAACTGGTGACTGATTCTACTTTGTCTATCAAAATTATTACTCGGTATTGAGTTATCCTGCACTCGATTCAGCCTTTCTGTAGGTAGTTTCACATATTGCCTTAAAATTCTGCGAGACTTTTGTTGATTTGGGTAGTTCAGCAAATCTTTCTGAGATTTGAATTTGCCTGCCTAAGTAACCCACCATTCCACATGTTTTAGACAGCTTGTTTCATTCTCTGGTGAGATGAGATGTCCAGCTCACTGCAGTTAGTTTTTGCAATTTTCAATTTTTAGACGTGTTTATTAACTTCATAATCATTAAGCATTTGATGACAGGCTGTTGCCTGGTATTCCGAAGCAGAGGCAGGTTTTTAGGAAAAGTGGTCCCTTGCTGGGTTTATTACAGAGCACGTGTACATCATTGACATGTTCCAAAAATAAAATGACATAAAAAGATTCTGAACCGGAGTTTTTTGAATCATCATATGTATTCCTTGCACATGAACGCCTCCTCTGTTCTTGTTTCATAGAATCGTAGAATGGTTAAAATTGGAAGGGACCTCAAAGATCATTGAGTTCCAACCCCGCTGCTATGGGCAGGGACACCTCCCACCAGACCAGGTTGCTCAAAGCCCCATCCAGCCTGGCCTTGAACACTCCCAGGGATGGGGCATCCACAGCTTCTCTGGGCAACCTGTTCCAGTGCCTCACCACCCTCACAGTATGAGACCTTGAGTGTTAACAGTAGTATATTGATATTTTTGTATACACTCCCTGGTTCTTTAGCGCAGTATCATGAGTGTTGACTTCCTTCTTGTAGTTGGTGACTATCCTGCTGCTACCCAACTTTCATTTATGTTTATGCAGAGCACTTGGAGGAACTATCACCCTCCTTCAGAAGCAATATCTTCTCTGGATTATGATTCTAACTCTCCTGCTGGATTCTGGTACTTTTTCCCCTTTGTTATTTCTTGGCTTCTTGTCTGGGTTTGCTGCCCTGTTCTTTGGACTGAGGGTTCTTTTCATCCTTCTGTATTTGAAAGTGGTAGTTTCAAAGTGTCTTTCTCTGACCTGCCAGAGTTGATCCTGAGCAGCACGATAGAAACAGACTTTCAGCCTTCAGGTTTTGTCATCCTGAGTTATCAGGCCCACGGTGAACAGTGATGCACACAGGGTCTTCCTTGGCTGTGGAATAGATTATGGACGGTGCAGCTAGAATGGAATGAGATTTTAGCTGCAGGCTTCAAAGAAGTGATTGCTGAGCATATCCAAAATATTGCTTGTTCTAGAGGCTGATGAAAGGGGTCAACGGAAGTTTTTCACAGTCATGGCAACTCCTACAAGCTGTTTTCATTCTGCATATTTTAAATGTGGAAGAGCAGTCGTCTTCACTTGACAGTCTCTTTCTTTGTAATACATTTTAAAAAAATGTTTTCAAGATCTTTTAATGGAGATAGGGATTTAGAATAAAAATCACCCTTTGACGTACTGTATGTGAGAAACATATTTTCTACTTCTATTTAAAAGTTTTGGTACTTCATATTAGTTTGTTTTTCAGAATATTAAGGGGTTTTCCTTGCTTACTTTTGAAACTAATCTTAAGAAAATTATGGAAATAATTTTTATTTCACTAAGTAACTGTTATGTACCAGGACAATTACAAGATCTGTTACTCAAATACAGAAAAAAAAATTAAGTAAGCTATTAGAAAATAATTTCTGGGCTTCCTCAGTGGACCCTGCTGTATTTCAGTGGAACACACTCAACTCCCATTTGTAACAGGTCACATTATTTCTGGCCTGCCTGGTAGACAGAGGGCTATTGAGGTGTCTCACTTGAGGAGCAAGTTTGCAGAGAATTTTTGTGTATTAAATCACAGGATGGCTGTGAGCTACGAATGTGATAGCATCAAGAAAAAAAAAAAATAAAGGCAGTTTGAGTCTAGGGTATTCCATGTGAGGTAATTTATAAAGAGAAGAAAATCCTAGCACTGGTGTACAAGGTACTGCTGAAAAATCATGAGTACTGCGAAGCATTTATGCATGCAGAGGAATAAATGAAGTCAAACTGGGAGAGGTGTGGAAAAGGGCAGCTAAGATCATCAGGAAGGCCTGTATTATGTGAGGAGATTAAAAGAGCTTGGCTTGTTTAGTCTAGCAAAATGAGGGCTGAGGAGGAATATGATTGCTTTCTGTAAATATATCAAGGGAAAAAATAGCAGGAGAGGGGGGAGCAGGGAGAGAGATAGTGCTGTTAAAACTAAAAGATAATGTTGGCACAGGAACAAATGCATGTAAACTGAGTAAATTAAGGTGGAAATTAGGAGATGGAGTCTCAAAATCAGCTGAGCTTTCTTGTCTTAGGAATTGGGAGCAAGAGCAGAGAGAGTTTTAAGATGGATCTTTCTTAATTTATGACAAAGATGATTGGATGAGCTTGTCCAGTATAGTAGGGAAACAGGCTTCCACTCCTATATTCTCATGGCATTAAACTGTTATTAGAGTCTGTGAAAGAATCAGAAGCAATAGTACTGTACAGTGCTGTTTTTCTTTATGCTTCTTATTGATGGTAATCATTTTTTTAACTCCTACTCTTGTGAACTTTGGGTTTCTAAAGAACACAACTGTCTCTTTTGGGATTTGCCAACATTAGCAAGCACAAAAAAGAAAGTGAGCATATCCTGTAAAAGATTGCTGGTGGATGATGGATTAGCCAAGTAGTTTTCAGCTTTCCTCAAGCTCTGCAGTAACTCTGAAGAGTTAGCAAAAATATAAAGTAATGAAACGTCTGTGAAGACTATGTACCAATATTCCGTGATTTCTGCTGGAGTGAAGGATGCAGGATTATGTTGTTCCTCAAAACGTGTTTGAAGAAAACACAGGTTCCCATAATTGGCAAAATATGTAAACATTGATAAATCTGATTAAATCCTCCCCTTGGGTTTCTGCTGCCTGAAATGGTATAAAAGGGCCAGGTGAAGGGTTAGATGATCTCCATGTTTCATTTCATCCCTGTATTTTTATTTGTTAAATAACACTGATTGCTACCCTTATCTTGCCAGGAATACCTGGTGAAGCCAGGTGAGATGTGAACATTTTCATCTGGGGAGTTTCTGTGCCAGGTGCAGTAAAAAAACCCCCAAAATTTAAAAATCCCCCAGCAGCATCTGTTTAGGAAACGAAAGCAGCTATTGAAAACTCTGCAGAAAGTTGCCTGTGGATGTTCCAATGGTGCCCTGGAACTTTAACTGTGTAGTCTTAATGTTCTATTATTACACATAATCATGTATGCAGTATCTAAAAGTTATGTATAATCTGGGTCACTTAAAAAATATTTAATTGAATTGCCATTTGAAAACATTTGGACGATTTAATGACTTCAATTAATCTATCTGAAATTCTAGAAAATCCTTACTTTTTTTGGTTTTACTTCCGAGTGTCTGCATATGGCATGTTTCCCTTCCTTTTTTTTAAGACCTCCCACATGTCTCATCACACGGGCAATCCGAGAATGTCACGTCTTTCCCCTGTGCTTGTGAAGGTCACGGGCCTCCTCTGTGCCTTCAAAGAGGGTGCTCAGTATTAAAAATGAAAACTAAGCAGGTGTAGAGGAACACGAAGAGAGAAGGGAAATTACTTCTCGTAGGGGAGAGGGAAAATAATAGGACTGAAATGTTTTGATATTGTTGCTCTTGTACTTAGCCCCAGACCTACTTTGAAATAACAGCAAGGCTGTAAAGTACAACTTTTCATGCTTAAAAGAGAAAAATAAAAGCAAGAATTAGAAAAAGTGTTGAAAAAGCAGCGATCTACCAGAACAATTAATTTTACAAAATGAGTCATTTAAAAAGTCATCCTTTACTGTGCCTATAAATGTATCTACAGTCTGCACTGATCTTGTAATAAATGTAAACACAATTTTTAAACACTGCAGAATTCTGACCCAGTTGCTCCACTGTGACCAGGCTTCAGCAAAATGTCTTTAATGGTTCAACTGGATTGCTTTGGTGTTTAGAATCACAGAATTGTCTAGGCTGGACGGGACCTTTCAGATCATCTAGTCCAACCATCAACCTAACTCTGATAAAAACTTCACTCTTCTTTTTATCTCTTAAAATCTTATGAAACTCTTTAGCGTAATGTAGGTGTCTTATATAGACAAGGAATATCATAGAGTCATAGAATTGTCTGGGTTGGAAGGGAGCTTTAAGATCATCTCGTCCAACCATCGACCTAGCTCTGATTAAAAAAAAAATAAATCACTAAACCATGTCTCTAAGCACTATATCTACCATCTTTGAAATACTTCCAGGGATGGTGCCTCAACTACTTCCCAAGGCAGCCCATTGCAGTGCTTTAGTGGAGGAAAATTTCAAATAAGATCTAAAATTAAATTTCTGAAGGACACATGCTTACACTTACTGTGAAATAGGTGTGTCTGTTGCTGTGCTGTTGAGAACATGCATGATCTGTTAGTTCTTAGGTCAGTGTGTGAGGTTTTGCAGAACTTAGGACTTTTGATACGGAAAGGAAGAGCTAGAACCAACAGAAGGGGATTTCTTTTAGAAATGTGTTGTTCCTTTTTGTTGTCAGATAAGTATAGTTTTGTCACTACAATATTTCATTTTGTTACTCTCCCTTATCTATTTAGAGTCTGTATTTGCTATGATTGATGTCAAGGTTCTCTTCTGAATGGTCCAGCTGGTTCATGGTAATTAACGAGGCCGAGAAGGAGGACTTAGGCTGCTTAAGGATTTTGAATAAACACATCCCTGTCCCAGAGACCTCACATTTTCTTTTTTTGTTTTGAGGAGGCTGAACCCCTTTTAGGAAAAGGGGAAATAGTGTCACTGTGCAACTCTTCTCTGTTACAGCAGCAGGGCTAGGCATTTAATACCTTGATTTATAGCAGTGTTGTAATCTAAATAGGAAGCAGGTGGAGTTACAACTGGGTATGATACTTTGGATATTAATGGCTTGGCTTGGCAGTGGAATTCTAAAGCTGTATATACTTTTTTTCTGTCTTAATTATGCATTCATTAAAAGCTTTTATACCCAACAGAATAAAGTAAATATTGTTTGATCTCTGTAGTGTGCTCCCAGACTGTAGATTTGCACAGCAGGGTCTTGATAATCTGAATAAATTGTATTTCCCCAAGGAGTTTATCTTTCAAATAAGGTCATAAAGAAATGCATTCTTTCCCCTTAGTTCTCCTTGTGCTTTTTCTGCTATTTATAACACAGAGCAGAGGAATAGAGGTATATTGTAGTCTGCTGTGTATTTGGTTATGATTAACTCTAATTTATCAATCTGTTACATCCTTTTCTGTGGCTTGTGCAAGGCAATTATTCTTTAAAGTACAAACGAATAAAGATGGATGTGGAAGTAATTTAAATACAATGTTTATATCTATTTTTCCTGTTTGACAATTTATCACATCTCTGCATTAAAATACACCTCTGTATTAAAATACGGACAATGTCACATCACTTATTTTGGACATTTAATATTGTTGTCTTGCCAATTTATGTTTGTTTGGGAAAACCCTTACGAGGGTTTTAAATGTCAGCTCATTGTTAAATTGGTTTGGCACCTGAAGGTTGATGCTGCTGAATGAGAAGTCCGGTGGTGTAGAACAATGGATTCTCTTCCTGCAGCGAGAAGGGAAGCGGGGGGATGGATAGTCACTAGGATGCATAGGATCAGAGAGAGTTCTTCATGTTAGAAGTAGGCATTGAGAAATAGCTTGGCCAATTTGTTAAATTGGTTTGAGTTTATGTGTGAGGTTTTGGAACTATTTCAACTGTTACTTGTAAGATCTATTTATATAATCATATACATATTTTCTTAGTCTGAATGTCTTCTAGCAGTGTGACTTCCATCATCTTCGACGAGATAAGATCGCTACCTTTCCCTAAATCTCTCCAGCTCTTAGTGACAGTTCTGGTGCTTGTGTTCATATTTCATCCTTCAGTTCAAAATAGATAGGTGGCATATATTCAAAAGTTTATAAGAACAAAAGATTGAAAATTTCAATAATGTACATAAGCCTGTTTTGTACTGCATATTTTTAAAGGACATACGCTGCGATACCATACCAGAAGAGAGTTGCACACAGCTTTTACATTTCTTTTAATACAATATAATGAAATCTGTGGAAAACACAGGCTGCCAGAACTCATTCATGACCATATCTAAATTTCCTCTTTAGTAACCTATTTCATTTTTTCACAAAGTTTTTAATTCAATGAGGAGATCAAGTTGAAATTCAAGTCAGACCAAGCTGACAGTGATTGCTGTGATTATTCCTGATTCCTGCTGGATTTCTTTTTCTTTTTTCTTTTTGTTACTAACTTACTTCATTTTAGTCTGATGTTTCTGAAAGCCTTACTGCCTGTTAAGAGCTGGGTTATCTGATCTGTGGTATACATCTTGCAGTCTCAGTGTGATGCCTTTGCCATTTAGTGTAGTCACAGAGACAGTAAGCACAGCTTAATTTTAAATTGAATATTGGTATGACAGTTTGATAATTTTTATTTGTAAAAGCTAATGAATTACTTGCTTCTTTGGCTGTGAAATAGAAGCCTGTAGATCAACTCTGTCCTTACAAAACCAGAAACAGCTATTTCTGACTACAGGCTAAGACCAGTTTTCACAGAATCTACTTGTAACATTCATCAAGCAGTAAGCTGTAAGTCCAGCAGGTCACTAACACGTTATGTTAAGCGAAGGCTCAAAAAGCCTCTGAAGTTTACCAATGAAATTAAGCAAAAAAACCAAACCCTCATAATAAATACATAAATAGACTAATAAATAAATGAATGTTTGAAATAAGTTAACACATATCAATAATATTGTAAATAAAGAGCAGCTGAGAGTTTATGCACCCATAAAGTATATTTGGCCTCTTCAACTGTGTGACAGCTTTTAAAAAACTTCAGTTGGTGTGGATTTGAGGGGGTAGAGGAGTTTTGGGGGATCATCAAAAATACTCATACCAAAAATGAAGATTAACTAGTGTGTTTCAGATTTCAATAATAATGTGAAGATTTTTCAGGGAAAAACTGAACTTATGTGTCACGTTACTGTTTCTCTCTAGGGAAGATTTTACTATGTTTTCTCCAGTATTTTCCTCTTCTGAAGTCCACCAAAAGCCATCTGACCTCCTTTGATCAGGCCTGTATTTCGGTTGGGCTGTCGATCCTGAGATCACGATGCTTCATTATTTATTTGTTTATTTTGATCCTCCCCAGATATAGCTGTTGACTACAGAAGAGCTCACTGAATATACTCTGAGCTCTTCTACATTTCTTTCTGGGTGTTTGGCATTCATTCAATCGGGGTGTTCTTTGAAAAGATAGTCTTCCAAACCAGGTACACCAAACCATGGTTGTCGCTTGTCAAATGCTGCGATGCTTCTTTTGATGATGCTCCTATGCCTTGTTGCCACCATGGCATGGCCATCACAGAAGTGGTGGTGTGAGGTACCATCTGTGATCTGCAGATATTAAATCACTGAGCAAGCACACAGACCTGATACTTCTCATGTAAAATTCATTCTTTTCTCTTCCTTTCTGCAACTGGGGAGGATTTATCCTTATCTCTTCTACGGTAGTGTGAAGAGGAGCCGACACTAGAATATATGTGGCTTTTGGGATGATGGCTGTTAGTGCTTGTTCTGACAACGTAAAGAACTTTTCTTTGTTCTTCCAAGAAAACAATGTGAAAGTCCTGTACAGCAGCTTAAGTAGATAATGAATAGGATTTATCTTTAATGTACAAGCCGGCCAGGGAAGGTGCGCTGTTCAGACTGGGAGGGTCTGTAACAAGCAGGAACCTCCAGAGGAATTTGATTTCATTTTCCTCCGGTACTGACTCCTCTAAGCAGGTGGAAAAAAATTCTTTCTCCACTCTCCATTGCATATGCATAAACAGCTCCACAGTCATTGGGACAGCCACCCAATTCACACGTTCCGAGATGTAGCCCATAAAACATTCCAAAAAAACCCCTCTTCGCACTTTCCCGTCTTCCCTGTTGCTCTGCTCTATCTGCCAGCCCTGCAGCTCATTTGACATTTACAAGATTTCTTGTCAGTTTCATTTGGTGCTGCCATTCCATCCAGCAGAGCAGTGAAAGTGAAATTGACTTAATTTAGGCTGTTTCTCTTTCCTGCTCCAGTCCCTGTGTTAACTAACCAGCAAAGTGAAACTGACAAGACTTCTTGTCACTTGCACACGTGGAGCTGGTCAAGGAGAAGGCGGCTGATAGGGAGCAATGCAGTAAATTGGAAGATGAAAAACCAGGATTGCGGAGGGGAGAGGAAGAGAAGCGTGAGCATACAGCAAGAACAGAGAAAATGGGTAAACATGCTTGCTTCCCAGATGTCCTGGGTGCTTTTTTTTTTTTTTTTTTCTAATAGGGATGAATTCATGGCCTCTCTCCTGAAGATCCTGTGCTCTGGAATAGCCATAGGTGCTAATTTACAAGGGATGCCAAGTTGAAAACACTAGCCCATGCCTATAGGTTATCTATTACCAGGATGGAAAAAGCTTCATGCCCTGAATTACTGTAGGTTTTTGTCTCCACAGATTTAGTGCTGCTAGAAGGAGGGGGAGAAAGAAAACGAGGCCAACATCCGCTATAGGTTGATTTCGGTGGTTGGAAAAAAACAGTCTATTTGTTCATTGAAGATAAATCTATATGTAGTAAAATGTAGCTCAGCATCTCATATTTTGTGAGGTTTCATGGAACTAAAAGTCATAGTACACAGGTGCTCTAGCTCAGTCAAAACAGTAAATAATGAACAAACAATTGCTTTGTAACAAACTGTTGTTGTTAATAAATATATTTTTTAATCCACTTGTTAATGCCTGCAAGCCCTTGTCATGCAGTGTAAATCATGCTGGTTTATTATTTTATGCAATAATCCATATTTCTTACAGTTGCATATATAACCTTAGCAGTTGCAATATAAATTAGTACTATCATATATATTTGCATATGCACTGGTAACATTTACACATACATTTTGAATGAGGCTATGTTAATTAATTTCAAGTTATATTACCTTCCTTCTTCACAGCTCCAAAAGAGCAGCCTTTTTTAATTATCTGAGACTTGTGGGGGTTTTTGTTCTCTGTGGTTTTTTTCTTTCTTTTTTTTTTTTCTGAGACCTATTTTGTTTGCTTCACCCATTTAGGAATTAAATAGTTTTAATTACTTGGACCTGTATAAGCTTGCGGACCTCTTCAACCTCACTTTGTTGGAGAATGCAGTGGTTGACTTCTTAGTAAAACATCTCTCTGAGCTATTGAAGAGTCATCCTGAAGAAGTTCTGGCACTCCCATACTGTCTCCTTCGAGAGGTTTTTAAAAGTGATAGACTCACTTCACTCAGTGAAGAACAAATCTGGCAGGTAAGGAGATTGGTGAACAAGCAGAATGTGTGATACTCTGTAAACCATAGCAGTGATCTGTTGTTTTGAAACCCTGGAGCAATCTCCAGGGAGAGTAAGCACTTGAAGAAAAACTGTGAATAACAACTGAGGGAAATTTTTAAATGAAATTCAAAAGAATGTTGTGGGTGTTAATGCAATTAGTTTGTTTGAGAGAAATTTGTCATATTGCTTAACTTGTGTTACTCTGATGTGGCCACAGATCTTCTTCCAGTTCCAACTTTGCAGGTGGATGGTCAAAACCTTCAACTCAATTATCATTGCTTCTGATGAGGCTACTGCCACAACTCTGCTGGCAAACCTGCTTAGAATCATAGAATTGTCTAGGTTTGATGGGAACTTTAAGATCTAGGTGTTCCTGCTCCGGCAGGGGGAGTGGACGAGATGATCTTTCAAGGCCCCTTCCAATTCCTGATATTCTGTGATTCTGTGGTTATAGAATCATCATGGTTGGAAAGGACCTCTGAGATCGAGTCCAACCACTGTTTCTGCAGTCTCTCCCACTCACTTCAGACAAACTTTGCTGTCTAACTTTAGTAGTTGGCTAAATTGTGTAGGCCACCACGGCTGACTTTGTCTGAAGCAAATTAGGAAAACATCGCACAGGCTTCTCTGCGGAGAGGTGAGTGGAGGCATCAGTGGAAGGTTTGTGGCAAGAAGCTGGAGGGGGGTGATTGTTTTAAAAAAATCTGGCTCTAGAAAAGAACCAGGCTGATAGCCATAGAATATTAGCAAGATAAAAGCATTATCTTGTGACCTTCAGTGTGAAGGGAGTGGGAAACCTAATATGATAAAAGCATGTAGCCTGTAAAGAGAAACACAAAAACTAAAACAAAATCTGTCCTTGGAAACATTCCCATCATATGTCTGTGAAGGTTGCAATTTGTGATACATTAGAAGGATATCTCTGGTTACCTAAACACTTCTATCTGTTCCCTTTTTGCTGTTGTGTTTTACAGAATGGAAGTATTCCAGGATATTACAAGGTAGATTGTCACTTCCTAAAAAGAAAGCACAGGCTTCTTTTCAAGTAAATGGGTTATCTTGGTCCAACAGGGAAGCCTGAGACTCAGAAAACTGATTTATATTGCAATCCCTGTTATTTATCTACTTATCTTTTGGATTATTCTAAGCAAATCTTTTTGTATATAAGCTATCATTTTCTCAAAGTGTAAAGTGTGTGCTTATCCGTAGGGGCACTTCATGTTGTGTAGATGAATAGTATCATGGAGGAACAAAATATTTAATCTTAAAAAAATAAAAAAGCCTTCCAGGCACAAAGACAGTACATGGATGTAACTTAACCCTCCAGTCTAATAACTGGCATATTTGTTTCGGAAACTTTGAGGCTTTAGATTTTGGAGTATTTTACAAAGATGATATTTTCTGCAAATATCAATACATAGTTAGACTTTTGCTTGCCCTAGTCTGTGGAGGATGTCTGTGTAACAGAACCTGCAGCAAACTACCCACCATAGTGGGTCGGGTTTGATTTAGTTCGGCTTTTTTAGGCATGATACCCCAGAGTTACTACCCCATATTCCCTTTATCAGAAAAGGCTTTGATGTGCAAGTTCCCATATGGGGCATGGCTGGTTGGTCAAACTGGGTTTTCCATGATTTCTCAGCAGGGTTAGTGAAATCTAGCTATGTGCTTGGGTGTGCTTTTGCTAGAAACGTTGCTACAGAAAGCCACACAAATACTATTTAATGCCAGCTCAGTAACAAACAAGCATATCCCTATGCAATATGTCCTGTGCAACCTGCCAAAACAAAGGTTGGGAAGTGGGAGGTTTTAAATCTTGTGTCGTTGGCCTGTCCTGCAGGAAGAACTCAGAAATAATTTTCTTAATTGTGCTCACTCCAGTCAAATGAACATTTCATGAGGCAAATAGGCCACAGCGTCTGTTTCTGTTGCAGGGTCGTACTAGTCAGAGATACTTACAGGTAATATGCTGCTTTTTGAGTGCCAACAAACTCCACACTGTCCATTTAAGTGTTATCATAATTGCCTCTCTAAAGGTTACTAATGCTGTTCCGAAGACTTTTTTTTTTAAACTAGTTTTCCGCTGCAGGCAAAACCTGTGTGTCTTTTTAATTCAGTCTGTACAACCAGGAATAAATATATATCTCTAAATATTCCAGGTCCTCAGAATGAATTAAAAGACACACATATATGTTTACCAATTTAGGCATTCAGAAGGCAATAAGAAACCGGTTTTTTGCTTTATCTTAGTAAATAAGTAATTCCCTCGTAGTCAACCCAATAGAAGAAAATCAAATCAGACCAGCTATATTGCCTCAAGTGTAGTTAAGTTCATAATTTTTGCTAAGGTTATAGTGGTAATGCAATATACCATGGAAGAATCTAATATTCAGCCCAGGGTGAAGATTGGGTATGCCAGAGGATTAGTGTCAGGGTGCTTTATAGAAGTGAAACTTGATGGACAGGCTGGAGACAGATCTACAGAATCTCATTAAATTGCTGAATTGTTCATTACTGAGCACTCTCACTGTAATAAAGTGCTCATTGACTTTGACAAATCCCCATCCCATGTCTTAAGGAAGAACAGCAAAGCAAGAGGTGTTGGGGAAGCTGGAGGAAATTGGCACAAAGTGGGGCAGATAATAGAAAAGCTGATGGGGGATGCTACCGTTTGATTTGTCCGTCTTACCCGTGACTGGTGTGGCCTCCTGCGCACACACATGCGTGCGTGTTCTGGTGATAGGAATTACAGCGTGTCCCCAAGGCACCTTTACTGGTAGGGCTCCCATGAAGCCCTAAGCACAAATTAAAGCTTCCCTCAGAGAACCTGTAGAAAGGGTGCCGCTGTCTCTAGAGCAGGGTTGTTTTCACTACTTCAAATTCCCAGTGGCCTGTGGGTGATTCGACCCCGATGCACATAAAGATTAAGGCAGTTATTTTAATGCATCAAAATGTGTACACAGAGTGAGACTTTAATGTGAAACTGCAGTGACTGCAGCTCATATTTGGCACACTGTGGATTTTTCTTAAACTTTCATAGTTGCCCAATTTTAGTGAATTGGTGAAATATAACCTTGAACAAACTACACTTGAGAAAGTTAAATGATATTATTGATATCTGCTGTAGTGCCTGGTGATTCTTTCAGAGAGAGAAAAATGTGACTTCCAAACCAGGGTAAAGTGGGCAAACTAAGTAGTTCATTCTTCTTTCTACCTCTTAAAATCTTATGAAACTCTTTGCCCTAAAGTAGGTGTCTTATTTTTAGTGGAGACAATAGACAAAGAATATCATAGAATCATAGAATCGTCTAGGTTGGAAGGGATCTTTAAGATCATATAGTCCAATCGTTGACCTTAATCTGACTGAAAAGAAAACCAACACTAAACCATGTCCCTAAGCACTAATACTACCCGTCTTTTGAATACCTCCAGGGATGGTGCCTCAACCACTTCCCTGGGCAGCCCATTCCAATTCTTAATAACTCTTTCAGTGTAAAACTTTTTCCTGATATCCAATCTGAACCTCCCCTGGTGCAACTTGAGGCCATTTCTTCTGTGATCTGGGAGAAGAGACCGATCCCTACCTCTCTACAACCTCCTTTCAGGCAGTTGGAGAGAGCAATAAGGTCTCCCCTCAGCCTCCTTTCCTCCAGGCTGAACAACCCCAGCTCCCTCAGCCTCTCTTCATAAGACTTATCCTCCAGGCCCCTCACCAGCTTCATTGCCCTTCTCTGGACCTGCTCCAGCACCTATATATAATGATGTATTTCTTAAAATAAAGAAAGAACAAAAAGAAAGCCCACCAGAAAACCGCAGTAGGCGTTGAAATTGGAGCAGTTTGCTGGCCAACATCACTAGGGGTTTGTTAAGCTAAGGCAGTAACAATGATTATTAGGTGACACAGGATTTGCTATTGTATTGATTTTATTTTTTTTTACATTTTACTAGCATGTGAGATTATGAAATATTTTGTATACAGGAAAATATGTGCATTAAAGTGTTGAGTAAACTTAAAGCAGTGACATGGAATAAAGGATTAAATAAAATTAAGAAAATCAAGGAAGAATCGTGAAGAAGTTGGAGGAAAAAAAGGCAAATTCTTTGATATTTTCCCTCTTCATCATGAGCTGTGCAGCACACTGTTTTTGCCACAGGAAACGGTCATGATGAGGGCATAAATGTCTAGTTTATCATGAAGTGAAAAGTGAATCTTTTCATAATTGACCATTACCAGAAAGGCTCATTGGCTCATTGGTGAAACCCTTCCCTTGGTAAATGAAGAGGTAACCAGCCCTGTACAACAGGACATGTTCTTGGACAAATCCTAGCGGTAGAGGGCTTCTTGTGGGAGCCTTAGCAAGTAGAAGGCAAACCAAAGATTTAAGTAATAAAATGATGTTAGACTTTGTTGCAGTACAGTTATCACATTTGTTATGAAAAACTTCAGTGTCATGGGGCTTAAGTGTTTATATTTCAAGGTTTATACTAATACTTACAGATGAAAACAGCTACTGGATCATTCCGTCTCTAGCAGTGTATTGGTCAAATGATACTGTATTAAATACCACACTTGATCCAGGGTGAACTCTCAAATCATGTTTGACAAGAAAATCTTCATGTGAGATCTTTAGTTTCTTCCTTCTCTGCTACTGCTTAAATAGGTTGTTAAAGGATATATATCTGTTAAAAATTGATCCATTTTAATATTTGCCAGCTCTTTTTCCGAAAGTAAGGTTAGAAGGTTTTTCTTGTTGGGTTTTTTTTTCTTACTTTGCTATGCATCTCGGTGTCTCAGTAATCAGCTGATAAGCAAGCGGTCTAGAAGAAATCAGTAGATAAAACCGCACGAGTAGTTTATTCAGCTGGAAAACAGGCAACTGTGTTGTCTCTTTTCCAGGGCTGGCCTCCTGAGACATTCCAGCCCTGTTAACTTCCTTGTGTGCAACTTGTGAACTTGTGTTTATAAAGCAGGTGTTCTAAATGTGAAAAAGGTAGCACAAGTTCCTCCTTGTGTTATTGTGGATATGGTGTGGGAAATCAGTCTTGGGTCTTGGCATTAAAGAAATGGCTTTGCCTGAATAAATAGCAAAATAAAGCAGGCAGAGTGCAGTGTTACAGGTAAGTATGAGTTGTTAAACATCTATTTGATTAAAATGAATAAATGTATAAACCATGTTTTCCGATTACAGTCCTGTTTACCTTTTTCTAAGGGGGAGGGTAAAGTGCTCAATTCTCAACTGCCTTTTCTTACACTTGAGCTCTGTTTCGAATCTGCTGGTGGAATTTGTGGAGGGCCAAAAGTATTCTCCAGCAGAAATCCTCGGGGAGTTCAGCGCTGTTGGAAATTTTGGGGAGTACACATTATAGCAGACTGTTAGGATGGAGCAGTTCTCTGCTGAAGACAGGCCCACAGACATCTTCCATACATCTCCAGTGATGCCCACGTTTTACGGTGTAGAACAGCAGTTTCTAAAGTGGGTTGTCATGTTCCAGTACAAGCTTGCCATTTCTTCAGTGCAGTACTTGAATTTTTTTTTCTGCTGTCAATCTTTTGATTCTACGGAGCACTTTTTAACGTGGAGAGAGCAAAATTCATGTTTCTCAGGGGTCTGTCTATGTTTTGATGAAATGTGGACTAAGTGCCTTGCTAAATGTGAACTGAAGTTTTACTGCGAAACAAGTGATGACATAAAATATTAAGTGAAGGAAAACATCTCCGTAATCAACGTTGTTTTTAAACAGCATATTAGCCTTTCCCTGTTCAAGAAATAAGCTTAAGTGCTCTCCTGGGCAATAAGTGAAATCATGTCTGGTGGTCTAATGCTTGTCCCTAGTGAGTGTTTAGCCTAAGTAGAAAACCACCACACTAAAACCCGGCTGTCAGCCTCTTATCAAGAGAGGCAGAGGAAAAAAGGAGATTGATGCATATCAGTGCTGAGGTGAATTGGTGAGGTTGTATGGGAACATTAGCACCTTGCCCATGCATATTTGGCTGTGGTTTCACCTCTTTTTTAGTACCCTTTTCATGAGTAGTCTGTGGAAAAGTGCTCAAGAGCCACCCCTGAATCCCAGTATCCGCTGTGCTGGATTTGTGATGGTTGCACTGTGTATCGTGGCTCGCTGTAAGCAAGAATACATAGTTACCCTCAAGTAAATGTAGAATGAAAACCTAACCTGTAATAGGTTGTCTGTGGCCTTTTCCGAAGGCTAATCCTCATAATCATGGGTATTTCATCTGCAATTGGCTGTGTGCAATGGTAAGATTCCTTGGGGTCTTTCTGGACTGTTTGTGTGGGATTCATTTTTAGAAACACAGGCCCGTGCAGCACTTTTGGTAGGATATCCATGATAGATCAGCCAAGCTGGCAGTTGTGGCTCAGGATCTGCAAGGAGATCAGTGTCCACTGGCACAGCAGATCAGGCAGGGTTCATGCAGTGGATGGGGGCAGCTGAATCTCACATGATTTTGCACAATTTGTAATAGGAACAGCGTTTTGACTCACAGTGGGAGTGAATGATGACCCTGTTGGCGCTGTCACCTCACTTTATGAAGCACCTTCCCCCTTTGTCTGCTTTAGCTTAAATCTAACGGGCCCTCAATCTTGTCTTCTGCTGTAAAGTTTTGTGAAAATTATATATGCTTTTGTTCTGAACTTTTGGAAGTTTCTGCCTGTTATTTCTTGAATGTTAGCTAATCCTGTTACTGTTGCTTATCATGTATAGAAAGGGATTTTCTATATTAAAACCAGGCTTGTGTTAGGAGCAACTGTGTGTTTTTCTAATTTTCTTTGATACCTGTCGGTTCCAACCAGAAAACTTGATTACTTTGCTGTGATTGCTGTGAGCAAGAAAGGAGGGCATTACTTTTGCCTCAGTGTCCTACGGTAATACTGCCTCGCCGTGTTTATCCCAGATTAACTCCAGAACTGCACGGAGCGTCACACCAGTATTTGGGAAGGCTGCTGTGCTTGAATTTAGGTCATTTCTTCAGGTACTCAATGGGATGTGTGCTTTGATGGAGAAGGGCGAGGAGGGACAGCAAAGGTGTGCGTGCAGCAAGACCGCCTTCTGCATTTGAATTAAGCCTGTTACGGTGGGGGTTGCGTTGACTGTTGTGCTTTTTGCGGCGCTGGTCTGTTGGAGACCGAGTGGAATGTGATTGTGTTAATGCACAGGTATAGGGTTATGTAGAAGAAAGCTGCTGAGGCTGTTGGGAAAAACAGGCATGTTTGCAAATACACATTGCTTTAGTTTTTAAGTTAGAAAAGAACAATATAAATAGTCTAAAAGCCGTAGATACCATGGGTGATCAAACGGGATGGTCTGTTGTTACTATGTTAATGAATATCTTCCATTCAGAGATACAAATGTTAGTAATCTCTACTCTTTCAAAATCTCAGTAATGCTGTTTAACACTGCTTTTGATGGACTTAACCTTATCAAAAGTGAGAAGATCTTTTGAGAATTCCCAGCTCCGTATTTCAACAAGTTCTCCTGTGGGAGCAGGCGAAAGCATTACCTCTGTTTGCACCTATGGAGCCAAAGATGACGGAGAAAGAAAATTGAATTCCATGTTTTCTAAAACCTTACAAATTGTCATCAATATGTTAAGATAGCTAGAAACCGGTTTGAGGGTCATGTGTTTCTTCTTGTACATAAACTAAATGTGTAAAAGTAGATGAAGTAAATTTGCACCCATACTGTCTAGACTTGCTATTAAGTGAGTGCAGTTCACCATAGCTGCTGAGATCTGACCAGCTGTTATCCTGTGCTGTCACTCACAGAATCATAGAATAGTTCAGATTGGAAGGGACCTTGAAAGGTCATTTGCTCCAGTCTCCCCTGCAATGAGCAGGGACATCTTCAATTAGATCAGGTTGCTCAGAGCCCCGTCCAACCTGACCTTGAATTTTTTCAGAGGTGGGGCACCTACCACCCCTATGGGCAACCTGTCCCACTGTCTCACCACCCTCATTGTAAAATAATTCTTCCTTCTGTCTAGTCTGAATCTACCCTCTTTGACTTTAAAGCCATTACCCCATGTCCTATCACAACAGGCACTGCTAAAAGTTTGTACCCATCTTTCTTATAAGCCCACTTCAGGTACTGAAAGGCCATAAGAAGGATCTTCACAGAACCTTTTTTCTCCAGGCTGAACAACCCCAACTCTCTCAGTCTGTCCTCATAGCAGAGGTGCTCCAGCCCTCTCATCATTTTTCTGGCCCTCCTCTGCCCCCGCTCCAACAGGTCCATGTCTTTCCCATGGTGAGGGCTCCAGGGCTGGATGCAGTGCTCCAGGTGGGGTCTTACGAGAGGGACAGAATCACCTCCCTTGCTCTGCTGGCCACGCTTCTTTTGATGCAGCCTAGGATATGGTTGGACTGCAAGCTGACATTGTTGACTCATCTTCAGCTTTTCATCCACCAGTACCTCATGTCCTTCTCAGCAGGGCTGCTCTCAATCCCTTCATCCATCAGCCTGTATTGATACCAGGGGTTGCCGCCACCTAGGTGTGGAGCAGGTTCCTCAGGTGATCATGAACCTGACCTTCTCTTACAGTGAGAGGGAATTCTTTCCCCTAGTCCCTGCCTTGTGGTCCGCTTCTCAAGACGTGTGGGAAGAGAGGTTTCCAGTGAATGCTGAGGCAAAAAAATGTTCTTGAATACCTCAGCTTTCTTCCCGTCTGTTGTTACCAGTTTGCCAGTCTTCCTTACCATGGGGCAAATTCTTTCTTTGATCTTCCTTTTCTGGCTGATGTACCTGTAGAAGCCCTTATTATTCTTTGTGTCCTTTGCCAGATTCAGCTCCTGCTACTCCTTGGCCTTCCTGACCCCGTCCCTACCCAACCAGACGATGTCCCTATACTCTTCCCAGGATACCTGTCCCTGTTTCCACTGCCTCTGCATCTCTTTCTTGCCCTTTAGTTTGACCAACAGGTCTCAACTTAGCCACACTGGTCCCTGACCCTCCTTTCCTGCCCCAGGACCAGGACACCAACGGCTCCTGGAGGGTGAGGAGGCAAGGAGATGAAAAAGCAGTGGCATACCTGCATGTCCTTGCTTACTCAACAAGGAGACCCTTGGCAACTTCTGAATGTGTGAGTGAGCTGTAGAGATGGGGGTTTCGTTGCCACACAGTAAAGGGGTCCTTATACTCCTTTGATCACCTTGGACTCCCTTGGAGAAATGGAAGAAATTATGACAAATATATTTGTCAAAAAGATCTGAAGAAGCCTTGCTGTGAAGTGGCTTCTAAGCTAGAGGTCTATGTGGGATAGTAATGACAGATGGAAAGATCACAGTCTCTGAAGTGAGAATCTGTGCTGAAAAGCTTTCAAACTGCTCCTTTAGGGTGGATCTTATTTTAACGTTTGTGTGAAACCGTATAGATCTGAATTTTATGAGGTTCACCTTTTAGCAGTTGCAGTTGTTCCAGTTTGCTTCAGATGTGATTTAGTCGGTTTAAATAATAAATTTATGGTTGTTTTAATCTTGTAGTAGGGAAACTCTGACATTCGCTATTCATGAGATAAATTTGGGATCTTAAATGCATTTACAAATGTGGCTTTAAGTCTTTAAGTTACTTTCTACAAGAGGTAACATTCTTGGAACAATTAGTTGATCTTGAAAAATTAACTCATCACTTAAAGATACGAGTCTCACGTTAAGCTGAAGCCCATCAGGTAGGGATTAAATCAAAGTCAATAAAATTGACATCATTAAGAAGATGTGTTTTGGTTAAAAGGGAAGTTACTCTGTTCTCAAAAAAGCTGAGTGAGCTTCTGCTAGTGTCCTTGCCTGGGGGGCGAGGGGCTGTACGTAAAAAAGCAATGGGGGAAAAAATAGCCCTTCGTGAAAAGCCAGCCAGAAGAAACACCAGAGCTCCTAAAATACATGTGTAACTTCGTTTTTGTCATGCTGTCCTCTGAGGCATATTCTTCCCGGGATTTGAGAAAGCAGAAGTAACTCGTCCGCTGACAGGACAAAGCCTAAACGTTTCCACAGTTAGTATTAGTGGGCTCATCTGTGTTAAAATGGGGTTTCAGCAGAGCTTTGGAGTTTAAGAATCAGGCTCTCTGCTGCATAACGTGGACTTCAGTGGCTAATGTTTGGTAACTGCAGGGGTGAAAAGGCTGGTAAAAAGTAGGGGACACTCAGCTTTTGGCTGTGAGACCCGGCGGGTGAGTGGGTTCATTAGAATAGTAAAGTGGAACAAAGTGTAAATAACATTCCCTGTAGTGAAGGTGCTGGTGAGTTATAGTCTTGCATCTGGGCAAGAACAACCCCAGGAACCAGTATAGGTTGGGAACTGACCTGTTGGAGAGCAGCGTAGGGGAAAGGGATCCCGGGGGTCCTGGTGGGCAGCAGGATGACCAGGAGCCAGCTCTGTGCCCTTGTGGCCAAGAAGGCCAATGGCATCCTGGGGTGTATGAGAAGAGGGGGTGTTAGTAGGTCAAAAGAGGTTCTCCTCCCCCTCTACTCTGCCCTGGTGAGACCCCATCTGGAATATTGTGTCCAGTTCTGGGCTCCTCACTTCCAGAAGGACAGGGAACTGCTGGAGAGAGTCCAGGGCAGGGCTACAAAGATGACTAAGGGAGTGGAGCATCTCCCATATGNCACGAAAATTCTGTGATTCGGTGTACCCTCTTTTAAAAAAAAAAAAAAAAAAAAACAAAGCATAACCACCTGGTGATGTCACTTGGAAAAATTGACCTCGGTGATTTTGTAGTAACATGGCACGTCGAAAGCATACATATATATAAACTGAAGAAGAGTGTGTCCTTTGATGTTCTTTTTTGTGTGTGACCTAAGATATTAATGACATACAAGTTCTGTATAGCTGTTGTCAAGATTATTATAGAAAATGATACATTTTTATGTGATTTGTTGGATTTGCCTATTAAATCCATAGAAAATTATACCCTAACAATAGGGAAGAAAGGAATATGAATCTTTCTACGTTCAAGATCCATTTAGACTAATTTTAACAGAGCTGAATTGCATTTTTATAGAATTTTGTCGATTTTTTGCCTATTTCATTCTCTAACAATTTTTACTGATGAGAGCCTGTAGAATCCTGTCTTCATAGAGAGTCACTATACTTCTAAAACATATTTCAAGGGAAAAAAATAACAAGAGAGAAATAGGAATAAAAACAATGTGTATCACGTGGTGAAAGATGGTCCTTTTCACTTACAACTATGTACCAGCAACTTATTTTAATGCTAAATGCGGATACACAAAGTTTCGGTGCATCTGATGTCAGCCTGAATGTTTCCTCTAAAAATGAAACTGAGCAATTCCAGATTTTGAATTGCTGGCTGCTGGGTGGGGAGAGATCCTCTTCTTCCACCCCCCGTGTGCTCCGTCTTCACCCTGTTTGAGAAAAGAGAAATGCCACTGTGAACTTGCATCTCCTTAAAGTGGAATCTAATTACAGCTAAGAGTCCTGGTTAGAGGGCTGTGTTTATGAAGAGAGAAGCTTCTGTTCATTGCAACTTCAGAAAAAACTTCCCAGAGATGAAGCACCCAGCGGGGGGGTTGGTTTTGCCCTCAGGACGAATGATGGAGGGTCCAAACTTGAGCATTTTGTGATGCGTTAGAAGACAGATGTCAAGAAGTTATTACCCAAGAGCTGCTTGCCAGTCCATCATGCTATTGAAGAGAGGCAGATCTATTAGGGCCCACAGGTTTTAGGCACTTATGAAGGTACATTTTAGTAATTTTCATGATGGGGAGGCTTGCTTGTCTTTTCTAATTAATTTTATGGCTGGACCTGTTTGAAAGGAAAGAGTGAGGTTCTGTGTCCAGATACCATATTTTGGGTTTGGCTTTATTGCTTTGCATAGATTGTTCCCCCCACTCTCCTTTCTGATGATCTAGTTAAAATGAAATTGACTTTGATTGCAGGAGCAAGTAGAGTGTGTGATCCAGTGTGTGATCCACACTTTCCAGTGTGGTCAGTCCCAGCTCATTTGTTTTATTTGTGGGCACTCCCAGGTGTCATAGTCGTTGCAGGGCCCAGGCAAACAGTGTTTGTCAGCGTGGGGCAGCTGTAAAGTCTGTAACCATAAGGACTACATACGAATTCATCCAGGCTTTAAACACACACACAGCTGTACATATGGAGTGTCATTGCTGGGGGCCACACTGGGCCTGACTTATTCCTTCCATCGCGGCAGAAGAATGAGTTAGGTACAAGAACCACTTGTGGATCTGCCTTAGTAGAGGAGCTCCAAGCTGACTGCAAAGGAAACTACTCCATGGGTTAAAGACTTGATCACACGAGAATGCACTTCTCTTGAAGCACGCTACAGGAGAGTTGTGTCGTTGTTGCTCCTGAGGGGTGTGTGTGTGTTAAGGTGTTAAGAAAAGAATGGAGCATTTTGTTGCCTGCGTGGAGATGTGTGTTTCGGCTGCAAAAATATCTCAAATATTCTTGTCAGAGGATATTTAGGGATCCATTTTGACCTCGGTTTCAGAGAGCTGCATCTCGCCAGGTTTCATTCTGTGGTGTGGAGCACAAAAAGCTCCGCAGAACTTTGGAAGTGAGGTAGGTAAAGGGAGTCACTTGCGGGCAGGTTGAGGAGACGGAAGATTTTGATTGTGTGTCAGCTGTAACATCTTCTCTCATATCTCTTAATTTCTCTCTCTTAGTTCCCACGTTAGGAAAATGGTTGAAATACACACTTCTCTCAAAGCAGCTCAAGTTTTACTGCTTAGAAATTGCTTTGAGATACTTGGAAGGAAAGTGCTATATAATTTTGAAGTTCAGATTCCCCAGAAGGTGTAAAATGGCAAACTTCCATGAGCTGTGATAATTTACAACAGCTGAGAGTTTACCTTCTGTCCCTACCTTACTTCACTTCAAGCTCAAGGAGATGAAAAGTTTAGTTTTTCCATTATAGCAACTCTTTGCTTTAATATAGTTTGATTCATTACCATATATAATGTTATATATTAATGTAGTTCAGCTAGCCTTCTGTAAAGCTGATTTTTGATTGTAGTTATTTTACTGAAAAGATGAAATACTTCTATTCAGGTTAGTCAATGACTTCTAGGTAGGCTTCTGCCTAGTCTTGTTGCCAGTAAATATAAGAAATGGTAAAATAAATGCATTAGATAAAGTGTGTATAAGAAGTGAATAAAATTTTGACAAGTGTGTGTTATTATACAATTGACATATATCCTATGTGTTTCAAAGGAAACACATGGGTAAAAAAGCTGGAACTGGCACTGTCTCTCTCTTGACCTTTTTACTGAAATGATGGCCTTTCTGTGAAGGTCAGTGTCATTCTGTGGCACCAGGGAGGAAGGAAACTTGCGGTAATGCACGGGACTGAAGATGCAAGGGTCTGCATTTGGTTGGTGGGGAGTTTGTCTTTTGGATAAATAATTCTTCCCTTCCTCACAAAGATGTGGTGTGGAAATGCTTATTGAGTATTTTTGAGGTGTAGATACAGCTGTCGCTAATGGAGCTGTTTAATTGTGACTAAGAAATACACTTGTATCCCTCTTTGTACCTCTTGAAGGCTCTGCAGGACAATGCTCTTGTCTACCAGCCTTGTGAGGAAATCAGGCAACTGGTGATTGATGCTTTGCAGCTTAAATGTTTTAAGAGGATAGATCTTATCAGCACTTGAGAAAAATTGAGAAATATTTTTAATACATTGTGACTCACTTTAACACCATTAATTTTGATAAATGTTTGCTATTAATACGGCTGCGTTGTGTACCTCTGCCTTAGTCACAGTATTGTATCATCAAATGCGTCATCTATGCTGCTAGACAGACTTTGGCCAACAGCTCTGCTTGCTGTGTGTTATTCAGTGCTGAAAGATCAAAATCAAATTTCTGCCTCTTGCACAGTGGCTCACAGACCGCAGGCTGCTGTTCTGAAAGCTGCAGGTTGTCCTCTTGACATCACATTGGTCCCAAACCAGCAAAACTCCAACCAAGAGGTGTAGCATTTCAGACTGAGCAGACCAAGAGCATACTAAAGTAGTTCTCTGATCAAATCCACCGCAGCTTTTGCAGAGTGATAAGAGGTCAGGGGGACATACATTAACAAGTGCTTTTGCTCTCCAGATCTAAGGGACCTTGGGGTACTCCAATATTCCTTTTTGGGCCATGTATTTCTTGAAATCGCAACACTTATATTTGGCTCCCTCTCTATTGTCTGAGCCTCAGTCCTCCAAACCCTGTCCATCTGTGAGTGGATGGCAGTGGTTATGGCTGGGGCTGGAATGATGCATGTTTTTTGTCTTTCCTGCCAGCTCTGCGCTCAGCCCCCCCTTTGGAAATGCTCTTCATGGTCCCCCTTGTACACAAATCCAGTGCCACTGCTGAAGCAGGGGTCCGGCACTAGTGTGGGGATGGCTGGGCAGGAGCTGAGGACAAATAGCTTAACACCAAATGTGGTGTGATCCTTCTGGCAGGGAAATGTGAACATGAGACTTTACTATTTGTTTGCTATTTCTGTAGAGAGGAGCTTCTGAGCCTTCCCTCTGGTCCATCCAACAAACAAAACACGCAGTGACACTGGAACAGGCCGTCCAGGGAGCCTGTGGAGTCCCCTTCTCTGGAGACCTTCAAGACCTGCCTGGATGCAGTCCTGAGTGATGTGCTCTGGGCAATCCTGCTCTAGCTGGGGAGTTGGACTAGATGATCTCTAGAGGTCCCTTCCAACTCTGACAATTCCATGATTCTGTGACAGCTTCCCAAACAGTTACTTCCCTTCTTCATTGGCGCATGAGGAATATTTTGGGATCACAAGAGGTGACTAAATCCATATGATTATTGTAAACAGTGTCTTTATACTTGGAAAAGGTTGAGCACTTTCATATTTGAAAGAGGAGGAAAGGTGGAACTCATCTGTCAGCTGAGGGGAAAATACTTGCCAAGTCACCTGCAGACTAGGAAACTTTTGTCATGCTTCTTTTATCTAGGACTTGGAGCTAATAGATGTGCCTTAATTGGGCTGGGTTGAAGCGGTCATGCTGCCTGAGGGTAGTAACACTCCCCACTATACAAAGAAAAAGCACCAGAGAGCCCGGTCCTGTCAACCTGCTTACATCAACAGGAAACATCAACAAATTAAAGTGAAACAGCAACAAGTGAAAATGGCTCCTTCTGTGTCAGCAAGAAAGTGCAAGCCACGGCTTCTTCAGCTGAGGACTCTTGTGTGTTTTTCACTGAGATGAGCGTTCTGCTTACAGCCCCAAACTTGTAAGGAAGTAAAACTTCCATTCTCTAGTGTGAGGAAAAGGCACAGGAAACAGAATTTCTTAAAAGCCTTTGGCGTTTGGATCAGTCTTCTCTATCTACTCCCCCTTCAGGCAAACATTAATCTTTGCTTCTCAGCTGCTGTTTTTGTTTTGATATGCTGACCTGAACGTCTGTATGACTTTTGTGATGGCTTGACAGACTAGAGAACATCTGATGATGGCAGAGATCACAAACCAAAAGATTTACCACTTGTCACTTGAAATACTCGCTTCCTTCAGAGGTCCAAACTGCTCCTTTTGATTTACCTCACCTTCCTCACAGCGCGGTTGTGAGGATGGGAATCCTTGAGGCTGGAGCTGGGTGAGGCTGGGAGGGGAAGCAAACTGGAGCTGAGGAGGTGCAGGAAACATGAACCTGCCATTCTTTGTAAATTTTGCCTAAGCTGCCCCCAATTTTTCTTCTTTTTTGGATTTTTTGATTTATATTTTTTTCTTTTCTTTTGCGAGGCACGCGATTCTGTGCCAGTGAGTTAAGGTGAGAAACACCTAGTGGGACCAGTTAATTTCCCATCTTTTAGAATGTAGGAATGAACAACCCAGCCCACCAGAAAACTAAATATTAATGCTGTCAGCGGCAGGATAATTGGTCTCTGCTTTCATCTCCAAACAACCCCTTGCTTAGATTCCATTATTCATTCTAAGAGGAAAAGGGTTATTAATGCAGTGTTCTTTAATTTTTTTTTTTCCTTTTGTGTGTGTGTGAGAGAATGAACAGAAGAGCAATAATGCAATAAATATATTGGCTAAGGGAAAACATTTGCAAGAGATCCTTGCCCATTTTTTCTTTTTTTTTTATCTTCTCTTATCATGGAGAATGCGAGCCGTGATAAATTGTTCTGCTAATCAAACAGCACTGAAAGGTTAGGTCATTGGAAGTCTTTAGTCATTTTGTGCTTTTCAAGAGTGAATTTGTTAAAATTATGCTGAATACCCACTTAAAGCCTGGGCTGAAAACCCTACCTGTGTTTTATAACTCTGCACTGTCAGAACTCATAATAAGTCAAACATTCTTTCAGAGGTACTCATAAGGGAGAAAAAACCCTGTAAATTTAAGAGTAATTTCAGATTGTAAATGAAAAAGAGAGGCACGACTGTTCATTTGCACCAATCATGCCTTCCTTTCATCTGCTCTGATTAGGCCTGGTGCGGTTTCATCAAACTACTCCATCACTGAGCTGTCACTCCAGTCGTCTGTTGATTGAAAACAATCAGGGCTCTGATGGCACAATTATTCTGACCCTTTAACTAGAGGCTGCTGTGATAATGAAAGGTTGATTATGATAGTTTGTGCCTCTTTCAGTTTGCCAAGAAGGTTAATTTGGGCATCAGACGGATGTTTAATGGGCGCTTGCTGGCTACACTGAGGTAAATGAGAACGTGCAGTCTTCGATATTGCACGGATATAGTTTGGCTGTCAATCATTGTCATTTTGAGTTTGTGCCTCACACTCTGGAAATCACATTTTATTTTTTCCTTGGGATTTAATTTATTCTGTGCCCTGAGGAAGTTCTTTCACTCTGTGACCTTCACAGTAGCTTTCTCTGTCTTTTTTTTTTTCCCTTCCCTCAAATGGAGCCCAAAGGCATAATACATCTAGAGGAACATTTTTCTTTCTTTTTTTTTTTTATTTTTTTTTACGTTGGGGGGAAAAAAAAGTAATATTGAAGATCCCTGTTTATCAACTCACCCCGAACAGAGCAAATGTTTTAATTCTGATTGTAAAATCAGGATGTGCAAACGAAAGTGTGCCCGCTTGCCAAGGCAGCGCCACGCAGGGGGCTGCTTACACAGCCCCACGTTTGTACAACCAACAAACAGGTGATTTTAAAATGCCTCTGTGTAAAGAGGGAGGGGGTGGGGTGGCACAGCTTCTGGCGCCTTGAAAATACGGTCTGAGTCACTGTACTACAACTTTTTGAGTTGGAAAGTCTCTCTTCGAGGTTCAGGGGCAAAAGGCATTTCGTTGCTGACTCAGAGATTATTAATATTTACTGTGTTCGGATTGAGAGAATCCTGTGCATAATTTTGTAGTTGTTTGGCTCAAGGTGCAAAAGAAATGCAAATACCTGATAATTTTGATTGTTCTACATGCAGCTCATTACAGTCTTATTTTCATGCACATTTTTAATTCCAAATAAAAAGAAGAAAAAGATTTCTGTCTTTAAGGCTCTCCAGCACCTAAGTTTGAGCCGCTCGTTTTCTGTGCTGCCCCCAACTCTCGGGCAGTACCTGATTGAGACAGTTGCCAAGAGAGTCTGGAGACTGTGCTATATCATTATGTACTAATTTCGAAAAATATTCATGTGCAACTCATGGCTTTAAAAAAATGGCATTTTGTCGTGATTGGTTGTTTTTTTGTTTTTTGGTTTCTTTTTTTCCCCAGAAACAATTCCTCACCTGTGTGTTTTTATCCCTAAATGGGCGATAGAGTCCCAGGTAGTTCACCTCACTTAAATAAAACGCTCACGTTGATATCCTGAACCCTCCAAGTTTTGTCCTTTGTAGTGTCTGGGGAGAGAAGGGCTGAGACTCTTCAGAGATCTAAGTTCAGGCCCTTTGGAAATCTGTGTCCGTTTTTAGAAGTGGAAGTTTCTCCATAGCCTTCAGTGGACTTTGTTTCAGAACTTTAGTAAATGTCCTAGTTTATCCATGGATTCTCTTCCTGGATTTGAGATTTGAAGAGCCAAGTGATAACGGAGACAGACAGTGGTTTTTAGAAGAGGTTCCCATCTGGAATGCAAGAGGTAAACTCCAGGGAGAGGCTAAATCATGGGCAAGTTTAGAGCCAAAATATGTATTTCTAGTGAAAGCCAAATTCCTGAAGGAGTAAACTTCCGAGTTTTGCTTTTTGAAGTTCCCTCAGTGCCTTAAAGTGATTGCAATAAACTGTGTTGCTTTCGTGACTCCTTCTGGCTCATCGGTCAGTAGGAGCAGATCTAAAGCAGTGTCCAATATGCTAACGATACCAAGATAGTAGTTTGGTGGGCTTTTTTTAAGGCATAACATTTTTTGCTATAGCAGCCTTCCAATATCTGAAGGGCGCCTACAGGAGAGCTGGAGAGGAGGAAGTGTAGTGACAGGACAAGGGGTAACAGCTTTAAATGGGAAGGGGGGAGATTTACATTAAATACCTTAAAGAAATCCTTTGCTGTGAGGGTGCTGAGGCACTGGAACAGGTTTCCCAGAGAAGTTGTGGATGCCCCATCCCTGGAAGTGTTTAAGGCCAGGTTGGAGGGGGCTTTGAGCAACCTGGTCTGGTGGGAGGTGTCCCTGCCCATGGCAGGGGGGTTGGAACTGGATGATCTTTGAGGTCCCTTCCAACTCTAACTGTTCTATGATTAAGCAACAGAAGGACTGCTCAGGTCAGATTTGTGTTAAAAGAAGAGATATTTGGTTCTTTCCCTGGTGTATATCAGCATCAGATTGTCACGCAGAAATCTGATAATTTATGTTGAATTTATCTGGTATCAGTCCAGGAAAATACTTCTTTCTGCTTTTACATATTTAAAATTGTCCTTTCTCCTAAAATGAGAATGTTCTCTATGATACTGTATTTAAGATTTCCATTTGTTTTAATGAGACAGTGTGAATTCATTGTTTCAAAACCTTGTAAAATTTAATGTTTCCTTTCATTTGTTGTTGCTAAAAAAAAGAAATCCGTCCTCCAAACCCCTTATTTTGTTTAATGACTGTCGCTTTTGGGCTTCATCTCAGTTATTGGAGGCCTTAGATGATATACACTAACATCCTTTGTGCGGGCTGTGTGGCCTTTACATGAACACATCTACTAAAGACCAGGCCGAGATGACTTCACTGGAGTACGGAGCCCAGGTTTAGAAGAGCGTTTTCTCTCTTGGAGCGCTGTGGGTATAAACTCCTGACGCCGACTTTGTGACTTAAAGTAGTTTCCAAGTCAACTTGGGTGTAATGAGCCTCTTAAGCTCTTGCACTTATAAAGTAGCTTGGGCTTTGTAGTCAGAGAACTGCTGTGGTGTCAGGTGAAGGTCTGGCACGTTTCCCGGCGGAGTGGCGTGAGGAGGATCACAGGGGAACGCGGAACGGGCAAGGGACAGGGCCGCCAGGCTCTCCTGGGGTAGCTGGCAGCACGAGAGACCAGGTAACTCCTTACCACGGGCTTATCTTCAACAGGGATATGAAACTCTTTAATTCAGCTTTAAACTCCCTGTCTCTGTGCCCTCTCTGGCTGTGGTACAGCCACCAGTAACAGCAGGGGAGGGCAGGCTGCGCTCCGAGGCTGTGTGAGTTGGGAATGTTGAAGCACCGCGCTGGAGGCGGCAGCAGCTGTTGGAAATGCAATGTAATCACAGTCCAGCACACAGGTGTGTTTAGATGTACGCTCCAACTGTGCCACAGTGTGTTTTTTCCATCCGTTTTCTGCTGGTTTGAGAGTGTAATCCATTGCTAAATCAAACAATGTAACCTTGGAGAAGAGAAATCCTTTGGGTTAAGGTTTTAGAATAGGAGAATTAATCTGGTTTGAAAATCTTGTCCTTCTGAGGGTCCGCTTTTGTCATTTACTTAGTTTAGAAGATGAATATGGCAAAATATATTATTTATTAAAGTTTATATAGGTTGTAGCTTCCTTTTCTCACTCACTCGTACATTAAAATTAATAGAAAAGAAGCTTCCAGCAGTTTAAACAATTTTCCTGTATGGCACAGGAGTAAGAGTCTTTCCTTATTTTTGTAAATTATTTAGCAGTGGTACAAATATTTTAAAACTCATAATTGTGGCTGGTCCCTTTGTTTTTGCTTGCTTACTTTTTTGCGTTTTAAACACAGTTGTAGTTTCAAGAGGTATTGGTGTCTCCTTAGAGAAGTCTGAGTGTCTTTCCTTGCAGCATCATAGAGCATATAATGGCTTTGAGTTTATTTTGCCAATACCGATTAATGGTTGCTAATCACTACTGCCAGAGAGGCTGAAAAATAGGCGCTATAATTAGTGTATAGTCAGGCTGAATGTTGGAGTTAACGTATAAGCACCGGGTTTCTGAGTCTGGATTAAACAAAAACTGAGTGAAGGTGGTAGAACTTGCATTGATAAACACACAGACGCTTGCTGATACGCTGCATGGAAGCTCGTGCTCCTGCCATATGTTGATGAGCGTTACATTTGCCACGTTTATACTGAAGAAACTTTAGAACTGTATTATAGTCTATAGGCTATTTCTACCACAAGCAATAGGCTTGTTTGGGTATTTAATTTTCTTTCTTTTGAACTCCAGCCTTCCATTACCTTCCAGACCAACCAGTAACCAGAATATCTGATCACCCACACAGATTAACTTGATTTTTTTCCATTCCTCCATAGGGTGAGACACCATGTTCTGCTGGGGAGCACCGTAACAACGTGTGCTGCGTAATAAATGTAGAAGTCTAAGGCTTAGTTTCTAAAACCAAATGACCTGATCCATAGCCTTGTGTCACAATTCAGGAGTTGGTCCTGTATTCTATGAATATCCATATAAATAACTGTGTTTGTATCTTACATTCCTAGCAGTTACTTTTAAGGATTGTCTCAAAATGGAATTATTTTGAGTAATACTCCTTGTTATCAGTACCAAGAAAAGGAGATAAAAACATTGTAGCTTTTAGCTCTAATGGCCTTGTTTTCTGCCTTGGCAGTGCCACAGACTGTGTGTGGGTCACACAAAATACTGTTCTGAAATTGTGTTCAGCAGCAGCATGAGTTGATTTGGACACGAGCTTCTAAACACACTGTGGTTCCCAGACCTCAGTTGCCTCCCTAAGACTCAGCAGAGCTTCTCCTGCCGGCAAGACCAGCCAGGTGATGCAGTGATGTGCAGGATTCTCCACCCTGTTTTCTAAATTACTGTAGTATAATGGGGTATTCTACTGCAGACTGACCTGATGTGGAATCTGGTAAGAGCAGCACCCACAAAAGGCAGCTTGTGATTCACCTTATCCTCCCCACCTCTCCGTTGCTGTTGAGGTTGCTTGTTGGAGGAGAAACGTGGAGGTAGGGTAGACCAAAGATACTGATAGGTGCAGCGTGTCGAGGATCCCAAGGAGGATGCAATAAGTTTAACATGGAAAGATTCAAAAGCTTTCCTAAAGATGCAGGACAGAAGAATGGGGATGAAATAGTGTGGGAAATGATAGAGAAAGTTTTGGTTCAAGACCGGGAATAGATTGTACACCTCCAATGAATGCCAAGAGGACCTTTATGTCACTGTGCACTGTGGCTGTGGTGGTTTAGAAATTCCGTGATTTTACAGAAACGTTAAGCATTAGTGGTTTCAGAGAAACATTTTTTACAACTCCAGGAATATTCTCAACGCTGACCAAACTCGGTATGAGCCATGTTGCTTTTGCCAAACTTCATGCAGCAGAGATGATCTATGGTAATGGAGATGTGCAGCCCTTCTGCTGCAGACTGTCACAGGTCCCATATGCAGAAATGAATGCAGATCCCTTGTCTTTGAAAGGTGTGTGTGTACATAGTGTTGCTTGTGGGCTTATGTCAGATTTACTGGGGGGCAGGAGGGAGGACAATAAAAGACAGAAAAATGGTGAAGTTCTAAGATATTAACAGGCATTGATATTAAACTTCTTTAAGAGCCTTGTGGTTACCAAGCCCTGGATTACATTAAGTGCATGTCTGTTAAGAGTCTGTAATGTCTGTCATTATAGCACAGGTGATACCTCCACGATGCCATTTTAGCTGCGAGTGCAGTCGTGAGCTATAAGCAAAAGAAACCAATCTGTTGGATGCAAGTGATGACAGATAAAACCTGAGTTTTTCTAAATTCTTCTCTTTCAATATAGCAACCCACACATCATTCAGTTGGTGTGAATTCAGTTGGTGTCTTCACCATGATGAAGATAGCTTGAATTCCACTTCAGTTTCAAGTGTCTAGTCCATGATGAGAGCTAAGTGCCCCTGAAGACCTTAAGGAATAATTCACATGACCTAAGACATGGAGTAGGGAGTTACCTAAAACCCCACCTGACGCATGGATTTGGTGGGTTTAGAACAGGTGAATGCAATGCTCCAAGATTTCAAGCCCATAGACATGTTCAAATGGATTTAATCAATGCCTTTTTTGCTAACAAGTTTTAAATCCATACAACTAATGCACATTTTGAAACTCAGTGCAGCATTTAAGTGACTGAACTACTGCTGCAGTTTTTCATGGCCTTCATTGATTCTTTGTTTCACAGGGGTTGAATAGCACAGTGGAGCAGAAGTGTTTCAAATGAAGCTTAATAAAAAGTGGTTTGGGTTTGTCATCTTCCTTCTCTGACAGAATATAGAACCAGCAATAAAATTGATATCCCATACGTATACGAAAGCCTGGAGTAAGACAGAAGCCTTTCTTTCCAGACGCTTCAAATGAGATTCCAATGAGCAATACTGGGCACTAAGTTGTAGTTGAAAATGTTCTTATCGCACAACTAGTTAGAAACTCCTTCTCCAGAAGTTGTTTGTCAGCATGAAATGAAGTATGGAGTAGAGGAGTCTGTCCTCACCCAGAACTAGTCCATGTCTTTGTTAGCGACTGGGATGAAAGACTAACACAGGTTTCAGCTTTTCAGACAGTCAGAAGGTGGAATGGTAGACGGTCCAGTTTCTCTACAAAGAGTTTTCAAGCCCTTTTGAGAACATAGTAGTAAATAGTAGAGAGTTCAGTAATGACGGAGAAAGAATGATACTTTGTGGAAGTTCTGCAGGAAAAAAAAAAAAAAAAGAGGTGGGAAGAGTACTCAGGCATGAACAAGAATCAGCAGTATCATAGTGCATTGACAGTGGCGATGTAGTGATGTACAAACAAGAAGGGCATAGATTGTTGAGATGGAAGTAATCCTTCCAATCTATTCCCTACTACTACACCTTAAGAGGAAGATTTTATCTAGTTTTCAGCAGCAAACGTTAAGAAAGAGGGGCATTTCCTGTCAATAAGAGGTCTTGTGTGCCAAGCAACAGAGGTGTAGAAAACATGACCCAAGATGGATTGAGAGACTTTTTCATTCATAGAAGAGGAAACTGCATCACACGTAATGAAATGCGTTGGAGGTGGAGGAGAAAAGAAAGGGTAGCAGACTGCTTTTCATCCTGGATGGATGGATTAAGGGGGGATTTCAAGGGTTGGTCTGGGGGTTCCTGAGCTCTGGAGTATAAACCCAAAGGCGGCAAATGAGACAGTGAGGTGAAGGGTTTAGAGCTGCTGCATAGGTAAAAGGAAAACGTGTCTTGAGAGGATGGCTGAGCGTGGGGAAGGATTTCCTGAGGAATTTCAGGGATCTTCATCACTGGAGGTTTTCAAGAATAACTTACACAACAGTTCTTGAAATGGCTTAGGCTGCTCCTAGCCTCTTTTTAGAGCTGGTTGGATTCAATGTGCTTTATGTCATTTAAAGGCTGTGTTTAGTTATGGTTGTTGATACCACCTGCGATTGCTGAGCATTTTCAGAGTCTGCCTCACCACCACTTTCTGTCAGTCCCAAACCAGCAGAACCTCTGCTTTGTGTCTCTCTTCTCTGACTTAAATTTCTGGTCCCTTTACACCTCTCTCCACTTTATGAATAAAATAAATGCAGATGGAAAAAGAAATATTGAAGTATGTATTTTGTTACACACCTTCAATGTTTTGTCGTAAATAGAATGAAAAACGGAGGGGAGGAAAGGCTTTTCTAATCATCTAACCGTAATCTTACTTGTCTTTCTAGTGTACCCATGGGCTCCAGTGATCCTGTACTGCTTAGATTTGCATTATCGCTCCAGCAGCTTGAGTCTGGGATGTTGTGGTCTCCTGCAGCATCACTAACAGCTTGCACAGCAAGAGTACCGCATAGCGGTATTGCAACCTGATGATGCTGTGGAAATTCTTTAGGGGGGACTGGTGCAATACAAAGCTTTTATATGTATATTAGAGGTGGAGTTTTAGTAGGTATCTTTTATGTTGACTCAACATGCATTCGCAACTGCTTTTTATCTTGAGTGATACCAGTATTGAGGCAAGTATATAACTCATCTTGGAATGCAAGCACAGTTTTCAAAAGACTGAATTTTGCCAGAATTGTACTCAAAATAATTGGTGTCTTGTTTTTCCTTTCCTCCTCCCTGCTTTTAGCTGGCTGTGAGGTGGTTGGAACACAACTGCCGCTACCAGTACATGGATGAACTGCTCCAGTACGTCCGCTTTGGCCTTATGGATGTGGATACCCTGCATACCGTAGCTCTTTCTCACCCTCTTGTCCAAGCTAGTGAAACTGCGACAGCGCTCGTTAATGAGGCCTTGGCTTACCACCAGAGCGTCTATGCACAGCCAGTTTGGCAAACCAGAAGGACAAAGCCTCGCTTCCAGTCAGACACTCTTTACATTATTGGCGGGAAAAAACGTGAAATCTGTAAAGTGAAGGAATTGCGATACTTCAACCCCGTGGATCAAGAGAACGTTCACATCGCAGGGATTGCCAACTGGAGCGAGCTAGCGCCTATGCCTGTAGGGAGAAGCCACCACTGCGTTGCTGTCATGGGGGACTTTCTCTTTGTAGCTGGAGGAGAGGCGGAGCACTCCACGGGGCGCACTTGTGCCGTGAGAACTGCCTGTCGGTACGACCCCCGCACTAACTCTTGGGCTGAGATAGCTCCCATGAAGAACTGTCGGGAACACTTTGTGCTGGGAGCAGTGGACGAGTACCTCTATGCAGTCGGGGGCAGGAATGAACTGCGTCAAGTCTTACCTACCGTGGAACGTTATTGCCCCAAGAAGAACAAGTGGACCTTTGTGCAGTCCTTCGATCGATCGCTCTCATGCCATGCAGGATACGTGGTGGATGGTCTCCTTTGGATATCAGGTAGAAAACGTTTCACATAGTTTGAGGTACTAATGAAACACAACAATGATGGGCTTGAATGCAACTAATAAATCTTTTTTTGGTTCATATGTCAGGATAACTTTTGTCTCATGGGATGGGCATTTCAAAGAATTTAAGCCCAGAAGCGTACAGTCAAGCCTGATTGGAAGTGTAGGAGCATAACATACCTTAGACAGTAGTTTTTGTCTGTTAAATATTCCTCTGTGTTTCCAAGCTGTATATATCATATATATGATATATATATCATATATATCATATATCACCTCCACCTGCCATTCATAAATCACAGTGAATCAAAATGATAATGCATTTTTTGGATTCATGTCAGATGGCGAATTCTGCGTGCTTCTTAAAAAACAAAACCCAAGACTGTATCTATAGGATGAGCTGGCACCACTGAGTTCATTCCTGGTAATGAAATGGAGAATTCAGTGCTGGTTGGCTTGTGTAGATCCGGGGCTTGAAGGCAGGTGGATGAGCTGCTCCCTCTTGGTCCTCGGGATATTGTAACAGGGCAAGATGACCTTCGTTAGGAATCACGGCTCTGACAAGTGCACAGGACTGCTTGGATGTGATTGGAGCTTCATGGAGCAGATAGATGAAAGTAGAAGCCTTGTAATCATAAACTAACATATCATTTGCGACTCAGTCCGATGTGCTTTCTCTTTTACATTTGCACATTGATGGGAGTGTTTGATTCTGTGATCAGTCTTTACAGTGACTTTTCTGGTATTAGTTACTTTGGAATAAGGTGGGTGCTGTCTACAGAAGATTTGACTGAAGAATATCCACCTTTTAGTAAGAAGCGTGTCACAGCAAGTTATAAAGTTGTAATATTTATCAAGGAAGTTAATGAGTGGATGGGGCCAGCCCTTGAGGAGAATGTTCAGTGATTGCCATCTTCACTGTAGGTACCCTCTGGGGATTTTAATATGGTCTGGTGAAAATACGGTGTGTGACTGAAAGATGAAGTTGGCTGCTTAGGCCTTCGCTGTGCTTCTCAAAGTATGCCATTCAGGTTAGCGGGGCTCCTTGCAGGTGGATCTTTCTGCCCATGGGGATGAAGTGCTTTATGGGAATAGATTCCCAAGCATTGGCAGGGGAGGTAGCAAGTATCTGGTTTTAAATATATATATATATATATATACACACAACTAAAAACATGGATAACACCTTTAAAATAAAAGTGGGACAGAACACAGGAAATCACCAAGGTCCCTGGGAGGTGCTTTGGGTCACTTTCTTCAGCAGCTGGCACCAAAGGGGTCTCGTAAAGTTTGTGCTGTGTGTTAATCCTGACGTGGTGGGCTTGGAGACCCAGGTGTGGTACACAAACACGATTTCTGCTTTAGGGGGCCGGCTGGGCATGTTCAGAGCATGACCCTGTTTATTCACTGCCTTTCTTATTTCAGCGGTGGAAGGAGAGAGGTGCCTGCGATGGGCAATTCAAACACATGGATGCTACTACTGAGGTGTTTTGATATTTTATTTTTTTAATTTTTTCCCTCTTGTGGCTTACATTTTTTGGTCTCTATTTATGAAAAGCAGGGCATTTTAGGAAATTGCATTAAGCATATTCATATAAAATCATTGAAGGTGCTGGAGACATCCATCAGAATGAAGTCCTTGCTCCAATACCTGGAAAAAAATAGTTTTTTCTAAATTTGTTTTTTTTTTTTCTGAAAGAAACTCAAACCTAAGGAAGTATGTGATAGAGGTTTTTAAGTCAGATGTGGGACTGGTTGAAGATTACTTTTAGTCTTTGCAGATGTGCTAGGAAAGGGAAAATTATGCTGAAGATTAATTAATGTGCTTAGCTACGTAAGTGAAATGCCTGCCTGCCTGGATGTTTAAATACTATCGGCATTTATAGAATGAAGCAGTGTGATACTCTGTTTAAGGATGTGCCTCTAATACAGCTGTAGAATCAGGGGAAGAGGTAAGTGGAATCCTCTTTGATGAACTCTAAAACTGGGCAAAACAACACTAAATCTTTTATCAGTGTTATTCCATTTATATTGGAAAATGCTACCAACGTAACTCCTGTTGTAAAGTCACAGTAAGAAGCAACATTTTGGCAGTGGAATAGGGTAGATGGGACTTTTTGGCTGTATTTTGTGTAATTTTTGAGAAAATGCTTAGCAGCTTTGAGTTGGTAGATTCTGACAGGTTATTATATATGTATATTATATATACAAGAGCATTCCATGCTATACTTCAGTAGGGTATTGATCTGAATTACGTACTCACAGATTTGAAAACTTGAGTTCTGTGTATTGAATAGAGTGATTTTATAAACAGAAGTAGATGGAGATGCAATAACTGTAGCATGCTTTCTATTCTTAATTAATTCCTTAGGGGTGGAATGTAGCTCTCTATCCGTGTGTATTCAGGGCCAGAAGAGTAATACAGAGAGATGTTTTACTGTTCAAAAAATGTCAGTCGTCACTGCTCAAAAAATCCACCGTTCATAATCAAATGTAAAATGGTAACATAAGAGTAATCAGTAATGCAGAAGGGAACCTAATTTTGAAGTACGTGGCCTAAAATTAAGCAATTAAAAAATTAGTCTGAGTTAGGGATGTTTCTGAGCTGTATCCCTGCTGCTTTTTCTGGGAAATGCAGGTCATCAGCAAGAGCTTTCAAAGTGGGTCTGCTACTACCAGCTGGCAAGGTAACCATGAGAATGTGCCCAGGTTTTCAGTAAGTGAATTAATTAAATAGTGACAATGTAAGTTTCTAGCCCCTGTAGTTGTGGAGAATGATCAAAACATGACCAGCACACAGACCAGTTACTCTAACACCAAAGGATGGGGGCCTCTGCTAAAGCCCCTGGTCTTCTAAAGGTTTGCTGATCAAAAGCTGACTAGACTTAAGGGGTTTCTATTATTTTTATTAGTAGTAGTGGTAGTAGTATTCAGGGATTCATTGTCACCTTTACTTTGCTGTTCCTTTGGGACAAATATGGGAAGGAATAAAAAAATAATAGAGCATAAAATCATGGCAAAGGCAGCGGGGAAGGGAAGTTAAAGACAATGCTGTAAGCACACGCTGGCAGCCAGAGCTGGGCGGCCGGTGTTTCAGGTGACAGAGGGACTCCTAAGCTGCCTCCAGCCCTGTGGGGCTTTTAACTTGCCAGAAGCCTTCTGTACTCTGGAACTAGTCAGACCCTCTGGTCAGCACGAGTGGGCTCAGCTCTTCAGTTTTCCGAGCTTCATATTTAGTGGAACATATATTTATATATGTGTTGTTATTTTTTTCTAGGCTTGCTTTTTTTTATTTTTTCACAGCCGGCATTTTATTTCATTTTCTTGTTTTAAAAAGTAGATGGGAATTCATTAAAATAAGTTCTCTGTATTGACAGTACAGCATCGGGCAGATGGTTTTGAAATATCATAGAAAGATGAATCTTACAGGCCCCAGTTACCATCTGACACCGTGACCCGTTTCACAAACGAATTGCACGCCACATGCTTGAAAAGTGAAGTATTTGAGTGAAAGAGAAACAAAACGCACCAAACCCTTTGGAGTTTGACATTGCTAACAATCAGCCCCTCTAAAAGCCGGGAAATATTCTTCCATAAGAGCGAGAACTTGAACTGTGCTCGTGTCCCTGCATCCTGCGTGGCGTGCGCATGGACCTGCTATTCTGTGGGCCTTCACCTTCCTCCTCCCCTATCGGTGGGGTGTCCCTGGGGACAGAGAAGGACAGGGGACCTTTGCCAGGCAGTTCAGCTCTGGGCCATTCCTGCACCTGCAGCTGGGGATAGCGAGGCTTCCCCTCCTGCTCAAGTGCTCAAGAGATTAGCACATGAAAAGTCTTCTGGAAAGCAAAGTATTATGCTGTTGTTTGGCTGAGGTCCCACTTGCCTGACCTTAAGTGTGTCAGCTAAAAATCACATCTTGACACCCGCGTGGAAATTCATCTTGGCAGGGGTAAACAAGCCAACCCTTGTAGTTGCTTTGTATGGAACAGCTTTTTTTCTTCAAAACTCAAGTTTCTTTTTTTTTTTTTTTTAGTTATTATTATTTTTTTCCCTAATGGTGGAGGCTTTGCCCAAGGAAATGGAGATCACGTATCTTGGAGAATTGTTTGCAAGTGGCTTGAGGGGACAAGTATTACCTTACTCGCAGGGCGCTGTTTGTTGTGAGGAGAAGAATTTTTTTGTCAGTAAAGGCCTATAAAATTGTTTTATGAAAACCAGATCTGGAAGAAATAGGAATCTACAGTGTCTAACCAAGTTTTGCAGTGCAGCTGGCACAGAAATTACCAGGAGCAGGAGCTTAACACGTGCATAAAATTGCCTTAGTGATATCCAGTCTTGGTCTGTATATGAAGTAATGTAATTATATTATTATTATTATTACATTTGAATGAAGATAATGGATCTCGTACCTTTCAAGCGTGGACATTATAGGTTTGATGCCAGTGATAGATTGAATGTAAACATCAGGTTTTAATGATATAAAAAACCAACAAAACAAACCAAAAACCCAGCCCTGGATTGCATCCGAGGTGGAACGGTGTTAATTAAGGAACTCGTTAGGGTGGGAGAAATGCTCCAGCTCAGCTGTCCTCACTGCACCTGGGCTGGCTGAAGCAGAAGGGTTGGCAGGTTGAGGAAGGATTACCTTGAGTTTAACACACTGACACGTAAGAGGGGAGAGATTTCTATTTTAAACCAGCAGAGCACCTTGGGGTGCCTGTCATGAGGTTTCTATATATTCCCTGGATTTGCTGGAAGGGAATACACGTGGGATCTCTTTGCCAACATGCAGCTTGACACGTCTCCCAGCAAACTGGGATTCGTGCGTGTAGCCCAGCACTTGGGGGGAGTTCAGAGTGAGTTGTGAGGTTTTCTGGGGGATTTGGATGGGATTAGATTTCTGGAGTCACATAGGGGTCTTACTAGGACATGTTATAAATACGGATTATAAATTTTCTATTGGGAAAATGGTGTTGAATCTACCGCCTCCCACCCTTCTCTTTCTGGAAGTGTCTTCATTGAAGGTGCTTTTCCAGTGCAGTTTATGGGACTGCAACAAACCCAAGTATTTCTCAAAGTGGATCTTGGACTCCTCCAGGACCTCTCCACGTAGAGGGGCACCGTTGCATGATTTGGGAATTTGTGGCTCTTGGAGGGCTTAAAAAGCAGGGTTTACAGCCTGCGAGGGAGTGAGCAACAGTGATTGTGGCAGAGTATAAACCTTGTAAGTCCACGGGGTTGGATGCTGGGCTTCCCGTGAGTGTGTTCTCGCAGCTGGAAGAGCAAGAAAGACACAGGTTTGTCCTGTGAGCACTTCTCACCGCCTGGAAACTCTAGTCCTCAAAGAAAGCCACCCGTGTCAAAGCAGTGCAATCATTGCTCCCGGTTGATAAAACCCGGTGAGCGCTGACCAAATTGTACATTTTTTGCCATTTACCCAGCCAGATGGTGGTTTTTTCCCCCCCTTTCCTTAATTGCTGGGTTACCACCACATTAGCTGCTGTTGCTTGACATCAAATGTAATGGCACGGTTTGTATTTTTAAATACTTCTTTTCAAGTGTAGTTACAACGTCTCCCGGCCTTTTCCCCACTTTCCTCATAGAAACCATTGTTTAGAAGATTAAGAAATTAACTCAGAATTACACCCCCCCACACTTTTTTTTTTTTCTGAGAAGGTGTCTCTTATTTTTAGTACTGTTTAAACTTTTTTCCTCCCTTTTCTGTGTTTTAAGAGACTTACTGCTCTTCATTTGCCCTTTTCTAGCTGCCTGGAGTATTAAAAAAAACCCAAACCAACCAAAAACGTTCAAGAGGACATTGTAGACTTGTTCAATTTGAATTTTGGCAGGAAATTTTAAACTTTTGCTATAGCACTTCAAAGTTAGGAGGAACTTGAGTTTGAAAATTGATGCAGATATAAGATGGCATATTTAATGACAGATGTATCTATAGAAACCTGTTAAGATGCAGATTATCCCCCTGGGGAGGGGAGATCAAAACTGCCAATCTATAAAATATACTTGTTAGGGGAAGGCATGGAATCTATCTCTGCGAGCACTTTGATTGCAGGGGACAGTGTAGCAGCATGTGGCATCATAACCTAAGAGCAGACAAATCAGCTTGATGACTTTCAAAGCCAAGAATTCTGCTGGAGGCAAGGGTACTCCAGTCTAGAAGAAATTAAAACATATAGAGACTGTTATTAATTCCAGATCTATTTTTGTGTAGTCAAATCTGTATGCAAATCCTCAGCATCTCATTTTGGCAGATTAATCTAAAAGTGAAGAGCGGTATGTGAAGGGAATGTAATGATAAAACACCACAGATGAGCAATATTGCAGGGGAAAATGTAAGCTGTGTACTTGATGTGTGGGGCCCTTTGTGCAGGGAGGCAAATAATTTTGCTTATTTGATTATTTCATTATTATATGAGGAGGCAACGCCCTTCTTTCTCTTTTTCTTCCCCATCTTTCCCCCCAAATTAAGGTGCCCTTTTTGAAGGGAAATACAAGACTCAGCGTTGCGTTTCCAGTGCATCTCCTGTACATTAACATTCTGGGCTTAATCATCCCAACGTTATGCTGGGAGTGAAAACAAGCAGGTAAAAGAAAATCAAGTTACAAAGCAGCTATTAGGGAAGGCTGCTTTGTGCACGTGGCTGGTGGGCACTAACACCGCGAAAGCCGCACAACAGCGTGGGGACAAATTGTCAGATGAGGTACAGGAACAAGTCGTTGCTTTCCACTGCCTGTTCTTGCCTCCGTGACTTCGCGGGTGCTGTGTGATGGGGCAGCGTGTGGCACAGCGTGCTGGGAAGAGTTTGGGAAGACCACATCTCATCTCGCTGTCTCGTAGCGGCTCTGAGCTGGGAGCTTGTGCTGCCACCCCAGCACAGGTGGGTGCTTGCAGGGATGCACCCAAACGACAGCGTTATTCCTCCCTGCTACGGCAGGTGAAGGCAAGGTTCTGGAATAGATTTGTCCATAGCTCCTGCTATCCATTGATCAGGTTCTTGGCTTCGCTGTGGGGTGATGAGAGGGGACATCTCTGTTAGCTGCTCAGCCCAGGAGCAGCAGATGTAACTCTGGTACTGAGCTCTCTGTGTCTGCTCCGTGCACAGTTCACGTTTTTTCCTTTGCACTAGATTTGTTCTGATCCTCTGGAGCAGGCGTTCCCAGTACTCAGCTGGAACAAAGCCAGCCAAAAGACCAGTTATTATTTCACACCCTCGTGCCCCATTAGGAACCGGAGCACGGCTGGTGCACATCTGGAGCAGAGCTTCTGGTTGAACTGTAACGCTCACCAGTCCCACCCTACGGCCTCAAATGACACACGAGAGGTGGGGGAGCTGCTTCAAAAATCACGGAGTGGCTTTGAAGCCGGCAGATGAGGATTCCCCAGCGTGGAGCCACAGTAACAGGAGAAAGAACTGGTGGCCTTAGCAGGATTGGGCCATAGCTCAGTCAGCAGGAATGAAAGCAGCTGTGCCACTCTCCTGTTTGAAACAGGGGTTGTCCTCACCAAAAGAGAAGATGAAATACCTCTCGTTGCTGTGTGTTTTGTCCATCATTTGCACATGCTGTTAAAACTGTAGTATAAAAAGTTTTGTCTGTCAATATGAGTTTCACTGGTGTGTGGCCACCAACGTGCCCTAGTTAAGTCCAGACCTTGTGGTGGGATGAAAGGCGAGGCACAGCTTGCAGGCGCTACTTCTGGTCCCATCTTCCTGTAGGCCCAGGGTGGCGACAGGGGGAGAGAGATGGGGGGGAATGGGACCTGCAGCAGTGCTGCAATGACCCCCTGTCCTCAGGAGGCTTGAGCACCCTCGAGAACGTATTTATGCAGGTCAGAATCCAGGCTTGAGACTGAAGGATTTTCCTACCAGTTTAACTCGGTGAGATTTGCTGTTTAAAACAAACAGGAAACAGGACGATCAGGCATTAAACATATTCTGTGTTGAGGTGAGTAGTCGGTTTGTGGCATCTGCCTGGGTCAGACTCTCTTCTGGGCTCTTCCAAGGTGCTTCATACTTTGCTTCATTACTGAAAGGCAACGGTAGCGTTGTTTCTGGTCTCTATGGAGGAACTTCCCAACAGAAGGCTACAGCTAAACCAGGAGATGTTCTCTCTGTAACACAGACTAAGTACAGAATTCCCTTCCAATCTGTAGGTGAGCGCAGTCGCTCAGGGCTTTCCAGCTGGTGGTGGTGTCCCACCTCACGCTCATGGTTAGGCAGAGCTCCTCTCTGACCTCTTCCTCCTCTCTGGTGGAAGCCCTCCTCCTCCTCCTTTAAACCCTCTCACACAGTGAGAGGAATTCCTTGGAATGGGGACAGGTTTTATCTTCACCCTGATGATGGCTGAATGCACAGTCATTTATAAACAGACCAATTTTTATCTCTGGTTTTTTAGCGCACAGAATGAGCTTTACAGAGGAAGCGAGAAGCGTGGGGGGGTTGTTGGTGCTGTTTTGTTTCTAGATGGTTGACGAATGCCCTGCTTCTTGCCTTGTAACCACATTAAAAAGCCTAAGTGGCGGTTTGCAATGTAATTATGTCAGCAAACGAACCCGAGAATTGGGAATTTGGCTGTACCTGATCTCGGGCCTGGTTTCGCTTCTACGAAAAAATTGTAACCTGTATAAATTCTTTCACAGGAGGAGTAACAAACACTGCACAGTATCAAAACAGGCTCATGGTCTACGATCCCAAGCAGGTGGGTATCTGTGCTCTATGTGGGTTTTTTTTTTTTTTCTCATATGTTTTGCTTCAAACAGGTCTCTTAGCAAATAGATACGATGATTTTGTAAAGCTAAACATGCTGACCGTTTGAATTAGGGGTGTTTTAAACTCCCTTCGTACTGATGGGCGAGTTTAACAGAATAATGGGCACCCTGACTTTTTATTATGTTTGTTAAGCCCGTAGGCGTTAGAAACATCTGAGATTAAATACAGAAATGTGCTTTAAATCCCCTGTATTTATCAGTATTTATTTTGCTTGTTCATTTTTTATTTTTTTTTGGTAATCCAGCAGCCCCAGGCAACGTATACCCTGAGTCGGGTGTCACAAAACGGCTTCTTGTCATTGGCATTTCTGCTTTGAATTGCATCCGTGGGCTTTTTGTTTTCCGCACACTTCCAGAACTGCACTACCTGGCTGTGACTTATTCCACTGACTGCAAGGGTGCCTATCATTTCATTACCCGAGCACCTAAAATATCTTTTAGGGATTATTTCATACATTATGTATGTGTTTTGATTAGGTTAAGCATGGCTCAGTAACCATTTCGGAGGGTTAGGGCATGGTTATGCCCTCTTGCTTGTATTAGGAATTAAAAGTCCTAAGCTTGCAATCAGAGCCGCATAGCCTGATTTACACCCGCCTGGAAGAATATTGACTTTTCTGATTGTAGGGTAGGGGCTGTGATTGCTGTATTTGGAACCGAATTGTGCCAGGAGGTACTTCTGCCTGGCTCCCACTGCCTTTTTAAAGCGCAGCACATACGGGTCCCGCAGCAGAAAACCAGCGATGACACACCTGCCTCTTTTATTTCTGAGGTGCAGCTTTACCCATCCATTGTACAAACGCAGACTCTCTCCTAAATCCAGGCAGTAATTACAGGCCGCCACCTTATTTTGCTTATGAGGGGGACACTCTTCTTTAGACACTCTTTCTCCCCGGTGCAACTTTCGCTTGGGGTCTTGACTTGCTGACCTGAAAGTTGTCCCCTCCCCTCCCCAAAACAGCAGTGGCAGGGCTGGCTTCAGCGCGCCGTGCCGGCCTGGCCTGGCCTGGCGTGTAAAGAGTTACCGGGGGAAGTGTGCGCTCGCATTCTTCAAATGAGGTCGGCTTCGTGTTTGTACACACAAGCTCTCTTTAAAAATTCTGCTGGCATATTGTTTACGGTGGGTACTGGAAAACCATCACATCTGCTCGCATCTCGCACGGAATCTCAATAACTCCATCATTCAGCACCGGCGCTTGCTCCTCGCGCCGAGGCCTTTGTGGCGAGTCGATAATGCCTGCCATCTGCCACGGAGCACACAGCTACCTGCCAACAAGCCGGCTGGGGTGACCTCTGCTTCCCCGCCACTGATTAGTATTCACACGCCGCCTTATTAGAAACGACCCCGCCAGGCCCCTCCGTTTCTTCGCCTTTGCGGTGCTTGGCGGCTCACCTGGCAGGCACCGCAGTGTGGAGGAAGCTAAAGATGTAATCAGGGGGACGCGGGCGGGCTTGTGCGAAGCAGATGGTGCCTTAGAGTCTGGCGTGAAGAGACTGGGCTGCTAATGCAAACGTTAATGCCTGGTCCTCAGCTCCTACACGCTGCAGTGGACAGCTCTGCGGTGTGGAGGTTAAAAGGCAGCGGTGTTAGAGGCTCTGGAGTTACCCCACCTGTAACGCGCCAAATTTCCTCACAGATTTTTTTTTAACTCCCTCCGCTTAAATAAATCAATCTCATCCAGGGCCGGGTTGTGGGATTCGGTAAGCATAGCAGGAGCAATTGTTTTTTTAGGTTTAAAATGCCGTGCTTTAAGAGCTCTCCCTCCGTGTCCTTTTGTCCCTCCCCTGAACGGGTAGAGAATCCTGAAATATTGAATCCAGAATCCTCGAATCCAGGAAGAAAAATGTGCAAAAGGGTGTTACTTTGTAAGTGCCCACAAATAAAGGGTTAGCACGAAACCCCATACACGAGCCATTTGAGAAGATTCTTTAGGAAATTATTTTTCCCTGTTGCTGCATTCCCCAAGGATAAGATCAAATAAGCTTCTGAATAACAAAAGGTGGGAATCTCTCTTCTCTCGTAACGGAGCTAGTTGGTACAGATAATTTGAGCGCTGTACGCAAAGGAGACTTCTAATAGTCTTGCTTAAAGGAGGATTTGCTACTGAATTCTTCAGAAGGAAAACAAAAAAGCTTTGAAACCTGATGAGGCAAACAGAAAAAATAGGGACCAAGAAATCCTATTAAATTAACGCATTGAAAGGTGAGAACTGTGAAGTGAGTGTTGAAAGTCCAGTACGTCCAGTCAGCGTTATAAGCACGTTTAACTAACACACGGACAGCTCAGGTGTATACACTGGGGATTTCTGGCCAAGGGTAAGGACAGCACCAGTGACATGCTACTGTTACTGTCCTGCTGGTCACGGGAATGGCTTTGGGCCGTGCTGAGGCACATTCTCTCTCCTTTTCCAGAATAAGTGGCTAAGCCGCAGCCCGATGTTGCAGAGGAGGGTGTATCACTCCATGGCTGCTGTCCAAAGGAAGCTTTACGTGTTGGGTGGGAATGATCTGGACTACAACAACGATCGGATCCTGGTCCGGCACATAGACTCCTACAGCATAGATGCTGACCAATGGACGCGCTGCAACTTCAACATGTTGACAGGTGAGTGTTGTACGCGGAAAGAGAAAACTCGCTAATATTAGAATAAAAGAAATCTTTTCCCTTTGGATGCCTCTGCTGTGTGGAACTGCACAACTTGACAGGCAGTGATAGGACAAGGGGCAATGGGTACAAGATGGAACACAGGAGGTTCCACTTAAATATGAGGAAAAACTTTTTCACAGTGAGGGTGAGGGAACACTGGAAGGGGCTGCCCAGAGAGGTTGTGGAGTCTCCTTCTCTGGAGACATTCAAAACTCGTCTGGACACGTTCCTGTGTGACCTGATGTAGGTGTTCCTGCTCTGGCAGGGGGATTGGACTGGATGATCTTTCAAGGTCCCTTCCAATCCCTGATATTCTGTGATTCTGTGACTTTGCCTCAGTTCCCTCAGATGTAGGGGCCAGTGGTAGCCGACAAGACACTTTTGCTTGTTGTTCTGGCATACGGTGTTCTACAGAACATTTGTGTTAGGACATTGTAGGAGAAATTTTTAAGAAAGTGCACATAAATATAATTTAATTAGGCACTTGGAAATTATTTGTTTTAGTATTATCAGTACTTTTGATTCTCCAAAAGCTCACCTGCACTGGTAGATTTAGCTCCCTGTTTGAGTGCTCAAAGAGCAAATCCATCTCCACCATGGTATCGTTTTAGAATGTTTCCTGCTGGCATCACACAGCACTGAACTCCATTAACCATCGCTTATTTCTAAGCAGTGTCTTCTTGATAAATGGCCCCAAAAGAGGTGTCTGTTGGAATTCTGTCAAGTTGGGGATGACTTGAGTATCCTGGTTTGTGGTGGATCTGTAAAGTTCCTCTTGACTGCCATGAGGAGGAACAGTTGCAGTAGCAACCTGCAAAGCACTGCAGCTCCCTGCCCCTGCCACCCACTCCACCAGATTTCACCACCACTTACTACAATTCCCTGGTGTGCTACCTCCTTGAACCCCTGGGAGACTTTCTCAGGGTAGCACCACCGGCAGCTCTGCAAGAAGAGGCTATATTTCCAGGACAGCATTAAAGTTGGGGCCATTCTCTTGTGCAGCAGACTTGAGGGTCGATTAGTAACAGTACTGGCTGTCAACATGTTTCAGCACAGACTCCTGTAGGAGCCCTAGAACTAAGCCTACCTCACTTCAAGATCTACCACTGAAAAGGGATACAAAGGATGTAGGAGCTTAACTACAAGCTCAAGGAGAGCTGGAAACACCAAGTCAGAGAACTAAGCATCTGACAAACAGGACAGTGACCTTATGGCATTTTCCTCCTGGCAGTTTTAAAAGCTGCTGTAGTGACAACTTCATTCCTTAAGATACTGTGTTGGGTTTCTCAGTCTCTGGGATCTGGAGAAGGATTGCTTGGCTTCTGAGTCAGGTCATCAAAGTTACCTCAGGGACACTGGGGCGAGAGGCATGGACTGAAAAGGAGGAGTTAACGTGGTCAAACAGAACTAGTTTTTTGTATCCCTTTTGCTCTCCATTTAATTATTGTATTTCATTATTTGGAGAGCACAGGCCAGCCCCCACACTTCAGCTTCGCCGAGTTACTGCCAAGTGCATTTGCGCCGTGTTCCAGAACTCCAACGTGCGGTGTTAAAAGGGTTTTAATCAAACACCGGAAGTGCTTTCTGTTTCCTTTCTTGCTCTAGGTCAAAATGAGTCTGGAGTCGCCGTCCACAACAGTAGAATCTATTTAGTTGGCGGCTACTCGATTTGGACAAACGAGCCTTTGGCATGTATCCAGGTGAGCCATTTCGGTTTCGTTTCCAAGCCTTTTCCAACGACGTTGCGAGGCTGCGTTTCCCAGGGAGGTTATTCGCACAGGAAGAGGCAGGTGATGTGGAGAGATTAAGGACGTTGCTTACGCAGCCGCCGAATCCGCGTAAACACAGAGAGGAAACACTGTGGATGCAGTGAAAATATTTGCAGAGGAGCCACTAGACCCAATTATGCCAAGATGCTCGAATAAAACAGGGTGGAGGAGTCTCTCCTGTGGCAAGGTTTGAGTAAAACACCAAGTATGTATTCTCGGGTTGCACAGTCAAGTTCAGAAGGAAAAGGGTTGCAGAGATGGATGATGGGGCTAATGATTTTTCAGCCCTTCTTGTTCTTTTTATTTTTTTTTGTTCTTTTTTTCCCCCCCCTTCTTCTCCAAGTTGTGTTTCTGAGGAGCTGCCAGAGTTAACGAGTTGTTCTTTGACAAAGTTCAGTCAGCCTGCAACCTGCCCTGGCGCTTACCGCTTCAAAGCTCGAGTGGAAGTTTTTTTGATCCCCGCTGTAGGCAATAGCTTGTCCAACAAACTCCTCTGCTCTCTCATCTCCTGTAAGAGCAGCTCGCCCGCGGATCCGCGGCTTTTCAGATATTCCCCTGCAGAAACCAGGAACTCCTATCTCCCTGCACCCGCGAGAGAAGCAAATGGGCATCACAGCCATCGCTCTGGGACCAGCTGGGCTGTTACAGGCAGAAACTCTGGTTTACATCTCGGTTTCTGCGCTGTTGCTGATAAACAACATTTTCATTTGCTTCCAACGAAGGATTTTTAGGATTTCCCTTTCAAACTTCAGACTGAAAGTTAAGACTTAGCATAAGAAGGGAATGTACTGGACGTTGAGCTGCTGACCTTGCAATGAATACTTATTAGCGTGAGATCTGTAAAGAACAGATCATGCAAAGTAAGAAGTTGAGATGATGATTTTTCTGGCCATAGTTTATGGTTTTACTAAATTGTTGGACACCTGAGAGTTGTTATTGGAAGAATTCGTTCCGACTGGGCTCGGTAGCTGCTGTACAGTGCTTCAGACAGAGTAACAGGGCAACACCAAGGCGGTGGCTCTACTCCACCAACACGCTCCTTTATAGTCAGCGGGTACTTTCCAGTTTTACTCCTGGGTTTAAATACCACTGAGTGACGAATGAAAATGATCCTGGGATCTTGCTTTCTCGGATGGACCTTTGTCCACATCCCCAAACGGGCTGTGCACCACCAGCCTACCCGGGACAGACCCCGCCTTACAGGGGGAAGCGGCCGAACGAGCGCTTTCGGCAGAGCTGTGTGTGTTGCCCTGTCTCAGCTGTTGGCAGCACGCCCGGCTGTACCCAGCAAAACCAGCCTTTTTATCTTCAGATTCAGCAAATTTGAGGTTGCTCTGTCCTTTGCAAGGAAAAAAAAAAAATAATAAATCTTCAGTTTCTTTAAGTCATGCATTTATTTGGCCTTTCCAACTCCGATACTGCTCCCTCGTTCCCTCTACACCACCGAGCTGACAAATGGCTCTGTGGCTGGAGCAGCGTTTCTGTGCAGAGCACCCTGCATGCACTGGCTGCACGTTCTGCTGCCGGGAAGCCGGAGCCGATGTCACCGCTGCTGCCGAGTGCCTGCACTGGGGTAAGATGTGGGTGACGAGGGCAGCAATAGATCACCAGAAACACAGGCTAAAAACGACCCGAGACTTCCTTTCTGTTGGGATTAATAGTACATCTTTATGGTGTGTGCCAGCAGGTTTGTTTCAGCTTCCTTCTGCGATGCCTGAAATATTTTGTCCGCTTTGGCCCTGCAGGTGCTGGACGTTAGCAAGGAAGGGAAGGAAGAAGTATTCTATGGGCCTACGCTCCCCTTTGCTTCCAACGGAATAGCAGCGTGTTTTCTTCCAGCTCCTTATTTCACGTGCCCCAACCTTCAGACACTGCAAGTGCCTCACCACAGGATCGGCACAATGTGAGACGAGGAACCTCCACTTCATAAAATCAGAAGCGGAGGGGGAGAAACAAAATAATCAGATGCCGTGTATTAGGAGGGTTTCTCTGGGTCAGTGAGAAGGTCAATCCACGTGAGCTGCTGCTTTACCTTCACAGATTTGTCTTAAAGTCGGGATCACAACCTCCTGTGCAGGAAGGAAGCTGCAGAAACAGTCTGCAGTTTCTCTTGGTTGCCTCGGATGTAGAAGCATCTCCATGATGCCGGTGTTTCTGCTGGTGACTCCTCGCTGCCTGTCTCTACTTCATCTCCTTATGCAAGTTTGTAAGGCGTCGTGAATGCTCTCAGCTCCTCCTGGGCTGCTCTTCTTTGGAGTCTGCACCTTCAGTTGTTGACCAGTGGCACTCGCAAAGCTGATAGAAAGCTGTGTTTGTGTTGACAAAGATGATATAATACTATGGTAATTATGCAACTTCCTCAATACCTGTGGCAAAAAGAATAACAACTGCGTTGACTTCCAGTTCCAAACCCTGTCGTTTACAGGTTCTCATTTAATAATACTTCATTTGAAATTTACACACTGCAAAGCAGAGTAAAACAAAAGTAAAAACTAAACCAGTGCTACAGTATATGAGGAACAGATAAAAATTGTCTCAGCTGAAAGACAGGGACAGCGCAGCCCCCCGGTTAAACCCAGCTCTGAACTGAATGTGTTTGTCTGAGAATCTAAAGATCATTTGGGTTGTCATTTACCAAGGTCTACTATCAAATAAATGTTACCTTCTGTCATATGATCAATTCCTCCTGACAGCTGCAGTCCTTTAATGGTGGAGAACAGCCTCTTTACTGTATAATTAAAATGTGCCATTTACTTAATATTTTTAATATCCAGTTTGCAAGGGGTCACCACATTTACAATTATCAACGAACAGTCTCATTTTGTCCAACATATGGTCCCACAAATCACTGGTCTCCAGAGGCTAAACAGGTGCAGAACAATGTCAATATTTATTTATTTATTCTTTCAGTTTCTATCCGGTGTCTCCGTTCCACACCCCAGGCATATGCCAGCTCACACTAAATACTCTGACCTGTTACATTTTGGCTTTGCTTGGCTACCGCAGCAGCCCCCGGCTCTTATTTCTGTCTTTTATTTCCTTACTTAACAACAACTCCCATGTTTGTAAATATTAACCAAGCACGTAATTAAATCTTTCTCTATTTCTGATTTACGGGTACTCTGCTTCACCTGCTGATGCGTTCCCTGTGCCCGTGCTGTCGGAGCAGACCTACATGATTCCCGCTGCCGCTCACGCACATTCCAGGGGGGGGAACGTGCTGGACAGGAGCGGGTTTGGTTTCGTCTGGTGAGCGGCAGTTCTAAAACGAACGCATCTTCTCACTTCTGAGGGTCTGGGCAGTGATACAGGGAGGTTCTATCACCCTCTCCAGCTGGGCAGCGTGCCCCAGGAACATCATCGCCTCTCCTTTCCCAGTAATTTTCAGGTCAGAAAGGTGCCTGGGTTTATTTTGTTGCTGCTGATGAGCTTTTTCGCTGGGGTTGCCTGAAGCGGAGCTGCAGCTGCTCAGGCTGTGCCCGCCACGGTAATGTGAGCGCTAACGGTGTCTCTCTCCGCACGCAGAGCAAGGCTACATCCAGGCAGTGCTTTTCTCTAACTGCACAGGACCTCTCTAGGCATCTCCATCCTCTTGTTTGTTTGAATTTCTTTGATCCTCCTGGAAATCAGCCTGCGAGGGCCAGCTCTCCTCACAGGCCATTCACACTCTGACTGCTGCCCCGTGCAGGCTGGCAAGTATTCCAAGTTCTACTTCCGCCTGACTTGTGGGGACACAAACATTACGTGTCTCCTCTTCAAGACGGAGGGAGGTAAAATGACGTGTGTGGAGATCCTTGGAGCTTTGAGCCTCATCCCGGAGGTCCCACACCAGGTGAGTGAGCAGCTTCGGCTCAGAACTTGACGTACCCTTCCTAGTTTGCCGGTGGTGAGAGAATTAATTCCTCAGCCTCAGTGATGCCCAGTGCCCTTCCAGCCAACACCGCAAAGAACCTTCCGGATGGATGGCTCAGCTCAGTTTTGGAGCTTTTATTCCCAGGCCTTGTGCTTTAGCACAGCTGTAGATACCGAATCCTTGCTGAATTGCTCCTTCTGGAGAGCGAGGGATTAGGGTGGCTCTGGCCGGGGGGTGAGAATTTCTTCCTGATATCACACCTAAATATCCCATCTTACAGTTTAAAACCATTACCCCTCATCTTGTAACTACACTTCCTGATAAAGAGCCCCTCCCCCAGCTTTCCCTGTAGGCCCTTTCAGGCACTGGAAGGCTGCTGTAAGGTCTCCCTAGAGCCTTCTCTTCTCCAGGCTGAACAAGCCCAGCTCCCTCAGCCTGTCTTCATGGCAGAGGTGCTGCAGCCCTCTGGGGGTGCAGCTTCCTTATGCAAACCAGCTTTTGCCTCTCGGTTCAAAGCCCGAAAGTGATTTATCGTGTTCGTTCTGCCCTTTCGAGGCTTTTACTGTTGGGGTTGTTACCGCCGATCGCCTGTACTGGTGAAGAGCAGTTTGAAACAGCTGTGCAACTGCATTACATTGGTTAAGGGTTCCACAGCCACAGGGCCTCAGGACAACACGTATGCTCCGGTGAGTGTCAGGATGCTGCTCTGGCCCTCAATCATCAGGCTCCACTGATTACAGAGAAGTCCTTCACGGCAGCCTCTTGGCCCCTAAGGTTTTTTTTGTGCCACGCTTTCCTGTCTGCATCTTTTTTTGCTGTTGTTGCAGGACCTGCAGGAAGGACCGGGGTGCTCTTCTTCTGCACCTGAAGTCAGAAAGTGCTACAGAGGCCTCGCCAGGTGAGCAAAACCCGGTTATTTATTGCCAGGTAAGACAAGAGACTGGCGTGGACGTTAAGAGAAGGCAGAGAGCGGCGGGGGCTGCCCAGAGAGCTGAGGCTCCTGCCACCACCACATCCTTGCTCTGCTGCTTTTTCCCAGTTAGCATCTGGAACTGCCCCAGCTGCAGGTTCCTGTGTCTGAGCTCCAGACCCACTGTTCTAAATTCTCTACTGGTTTTGGCAAACTTATCCCAGCCTTTGTCCATGCCCAACCGAGACTGGGTTTGGTCCCTGCCTCTGAAATGCAGTTTGGGTCAGTTTTTTTCCACAGCATCTCAAAGTTCTCACTGCAGGGCAACGGTGCGGGTTGCAACCAGCAAGAACCCCACCAGTGCTTCAAAAAAGAGGGGTTCTTACAAGTGTGTAATGCAGCAGTGGTTACTCATTGTTGAGCTGGGAAGCCCTGAGTTCAGTGCCCTGAACAATTCCTTGGATTTACAGATGAAAGCACCCAGGTTCTTGGGCTCCAAGGTCTCCAGAGCTGTACTGCAGAGCCTTTGTGCTTTTAGGCCTGTTCTGTGATCTCATTTTGGGCTGTCCCCCTGAAAATCGATATTTCATCCTCTGTAGTGTACTTCACCTTTGAGTCCTAATGTGTTATGAGCTCTTCGTAGCTATAAATAATCCCACAGCAATCAGCTGCTTTTTGCTTTTTAGCACAAAAAGACACAGTTTCTAGAAGCAGCAGCACCAAGAGCCTCTTCTACACCTTTGGCCTCTCCAGCATTTCACACCCAAGTGCTGACCAAAGAAATACTTGTATGTTAGGAGGCAGGAATTCCGTTTCTGTGCGCTAGTGTTTCTGTAATCCTTACAGTTCTAGTCATGGCTTATGATTTTCCTCTTGATTTAGAATCATAGAATGGTTAGAGTTGGAAGGGACCTTGACCATCGAGTTCCAACCCCCCTTGCAATGGACAGGGGCACCTCTCACTTTGAGCAGGTTGCTCAAAGCCTCATCCAGCCTGGCCTTGAACATTTCCAGGGACGGGCCTTCCACAGCTTCTCTGGAACCTGTTCCAGTGCCTCACCACCCTCACAGGAAAGAATTTCTTCCTGATATCTCATCTAAATATCCCATCTTACAGTTTAAAACCATTACCCCTCATCTTGTAACTACACTTCCTGATAAAGAGCCCCTCCCCCAGCTTTCCCTGTATGCCCCTTTCAGGCACTGGAAGGCTGCTGTAAGGTCTCCCTGGAGCCTTCTCTTCTCCAGGCTGAACAACCCCAGCTCCCTCAGCCTGTCTTCATAGGAGAGGTGATCCATCCATCTGATAATCTTCCTGGCCCTCCTCTAGACCCGCTCCAACAGTTCCATGTCCTTCCTGTGCTGAGGACTCCAGAGCTGGACACAGTGCTCCAGGTGGGGTCTCAGAGGGGTAGAATCACCTCCCGTGACCTACTGGCCACACTTCTTGTGATGCAGCCCAGGATGTGGTTGGCTTTCTGGGCTGCCAGCGTACACTGCTGGCTCATGTTGAGTTTCTCATCCACCATCACTCCCAAATCCTTCTCCTCAGGGCTGCCCTCCAGCCATTCTCTGTCCAACCTGTATTTGTGCTTGGGGTTGCCACGTCCCAGGTGCAGGACCTTGCACTTGGCCTGGCTGAACTTCATGAAGTTTGCACCAGCCCCCCTCTCAGGCCTGTCCAGGGCCCTTTGGATGACATCCCTTCCCTGCAGCGTGTTGAATTTAGAAGCTTTCAAGGAAAATACATGACTTTTAGTAGAATTCAAACTTTTGTAACTCTTTTTCCTCTAAGTTTTGCCTTCCCCCAGTTACCCTCCCCCAAACCTGTCCAGACAGCCAGTACATCAGTTGCAGAATGGTGGAGAAACAGATAATTGAATATTCACACATGCAGAAACAACACAGGCAGAATGTGGAACAATGTGGAAACAAGCGCGAAAAGAGGCGGCATCTGTTTATTGAAAATTAGAATAAATTAAGAGGGCAAGGTTAAAACACTTCATCTGCAGGCAGAGTCTGGAGGGGAGGAAGACTTTGCAGGAAGTTTAGCACATAGACTCTAGAAGGGGCTTACGCAGTTTTATTTTTGCAAAACAGGCTTCCCCTCCCCCCCCAAGGACATTTGGGGGACAAAGAGCGTCCACATCACAGAATGATTTTCCAACTGAGATGATTATATTTAGCTGTTTCACACTAATGCCAGAATTAAAGTGTCAACTCTTAGTGTGGGTAGATGAGGCTATTTTGCTGTGCCTCCAGTCCTGAAGATGAGAGTAAGTATTTTTAGCAAATACCCTCAATTCCTGTAAGGGAACACTGGGCTGAGTGTTCCACCAGCGGCCCTTTTTTTAAGATGAGTAACAAATTTAGCAAACTTAGATTTTTAATGCCTCTGGGTGACATTCTGCAGGGAGGAGAGTGGATCCAAGCTAGTGTTTGATGGACTGAAAAACGCAGTGAATTTGGCTGCCACGTGGAATTGCTCTGCTGGCATTTCCCAAGGCCTGCAAAGACATCGCACCTGTGACTACAGAACCCGAGTTTAAACTGTTGTTGTTCTTCTTCCCTACATACCTTCCCCGTTTGGTACGTTAAAGCTCTGCCAAAAGGTTTTCCATTTTAAAGCTGCTCAAGTAGACAAAAGTAAAAAGCAGTATCCCAGTCATTCATCATAAACCAAGCTTAATTATGCTGGGACGTATTTGACACCGCATCAGGTTTTTATTCTCTTGACATAATTTTACAGGCATTGCCAACAGATGGGCTGATTACACTGAATTGGAGTTTTAAGGAATAGTTAAAAATGCTAAAATAGGCTTAAGCTGAAAATACCCGTGTGCACGGGATTTGCAAAATCTACCGAAAGAAGGGAAACCAGCCCAATCAAAGGGAAATAACACATTGCATTTAGGTGGACACTTAATCCAAGTTCCTTAAATGACTCCCAAGATGTGTGTGCCATCGGCAGCTCCTCTGCTGCGCAGTTACAGCACAGACGCAGAACCTTCTTCTTTCCATAGGTCTGCTGCTCTAGTCCAGCACAAAAGGCATAATTTTTTCTATTTCAGAAGCTCTTTTATTGAAACAGGCACCTCCCCTCCTCTATTTTTGTTGTTGTTGTTGTTGAAAATGAAAGCAAGGAGTAATTTAAATTACCACCTTCCTGCTCTTTGGTTACAATAACAAACGGGAAATTCTTATAAAATAGAGCGACAGCTTTGTGGGACTAATGGAAGCTCCACGTGAATTTTGACCAGGACGTGTCGTTTTGGGTTTGTTTTGGTTTTTTTTAAGTTACCATTTTAAGGTTACTAAAGGAGAGCTAAGGCAAACTTTCCTCTCCCTGCCCCTGTTCAGGATGTGCTGGGTGGCTGGTTTATGGCCCAAGGATGATAATGGGTCAGAGACGATCAGTATCCCGAATTCTGGAATAGGGAAAATATAAAAAAAGGAGTAGTTTCTGTTCAGCTCTCAGGTCTATAGGGTGCAAAATGAAAAGGGCAGCGTAGTCCTCGTGTCTCCTGGAACAGTCCTCTGGCCAGTGAGATCAGCGTTCCTAAGGCTGCTCTACTGCAAACAGGTCCCCTGTCACCACTATCGGCCCTTCTAAAGGAAAGGAGAAGTTGGGTTTGGACCATTGCAACAGGCTCAGGGGAAGAAAAAGCTAACTGAGATTTAATATTGTGTTAAAGCTCTGTCGAAGTATGGGGAACCTGCAGTTAGAGTCATTAATTAAATGTTATAGTCATGTATAGAAGGGGAGCAGGACTAAGCCGAGGTGTTTATTTTGAATGGGCAGGGATTGAGTTCCTTTCCTCTGACAGAGCTTGAGGTACCACTCACCAGGAGGTGGACTCTCAGATCTCCTCTTTGCCTGGTTTAGAGCAAGGCTCACTCTTACTACTTATTAAGCAACACGAGGAAGCACTTTGCATCTATATGCAGATGAACCACTCCTGTCAGGGGTAGCAACTGGTGTATGAGCTTCCCAGCATCTCCTGCTCGTTAGCTCAAGCGGCTCTCCTGTAAGGAAACGAGACATTCCTACTGTCTTTAAAGCAAACTCTTCATATGGAAAATAATACAGAAAGGTTTAATTTCAGTAATGTTCACTGTCCTAAGCAGCCTTTATACAGACAGCATCCAAGCAGACATAATACCTAATTCCTTTTAGTTCAAGTTTTTACTTTTCCTAAATAAAGCACTTTCTTCTTTCCTCCCGTCTGCTTTTGGGCTGCTGTTTTGGTGTCTCCTGGGTAAGTCAGGCCAGACGAGTGCTCTGTGAGCCTTCATCTCATTAATGCTCTCAGAACTGTCAGTCACATCTGCAGATACCCATCCCAAACAATTAGGACCAAACCGGAGTGCCCAGTTGGCAGTTGCTGATGAATACGATGCAAAAGGCTTTATTTCTGTTCCCGTTAACTTTTTGACACAGAAAAATGATAATTTCCAAACTGTTTTAAATTAGTTGCTCACACACCAGGAGCTGCTGCACATTTCCATTTGCTTTTTCAGAAACTTCCAAGCACTAGGCAGTATTAAATAGGGCTTTAACTACCTACTAAACACGTCATTAAATGTTTTGTTGTATCTCTTCTATCCTTTAAAAAAGTCAAAGGTTTTTTACTTTCAGGAAGTACTGCTCCACTCAGACAGAATTACAGCTCTGTAATTCACTGTGTGGCAGGACTCAAAGCCTGAAGACAGCTCTGCTAATGTCTCTTGGAGAGGTTTTTCTATTTATTTATTTATTTATTTATTAAAAAAAAAAAGCTTTTTAGAAGCACAATCCTCCCCAGATTTGTAAAACTCCTCCCAGGTGCAGAAGCTACAAATGTGAGTTCAATGAAGTCACTTCCATAACGCAAAGCCCCTCCCTGTTCTACACTATTAAATACCCTGAAGAGGCTTTTAGTTCCTGCATTACCTGGAGTAAGGACAGCCCATTGAGGCAAAAAGATTATCTAGTTCGACTTGATAAGATTATTGCGACCAAAGAGAAGCTGCTCTGACCAAGATTTTAGGGACTTTTGTAGTGCTATTAGACATAAAAATGATCTTTCCTTCCCATTAATGTGGTAAAGGTAAAAATTTGAGTGAACTGTGAAAGTGAGCAGCCTGCTCACCGGTGTTGCCGTTAAGGGCAAACTTCCCCACTCCCAAAGCCCAGTGAGTACTGGCAGAAACACAGGTTCTTGAGGAAAGTGAAAAAGGCGAATGGTACAGCCGTTAATGGAAGTTTTCTGAGAACTGTAGGAAAAAAAGGAAAGAAAAAAAAAATGTAGAAAAACTTCCAGAGCTAGACCTGTCCTGGAAAGACCCCAAAGGCAATCCCACAGCACAGCAAAATACTTGAAAAGATCCAGCTTTGCAGGCAAACAGGAATAATGAGTAGCCCATGATCAAATGGAATAAATTCCTCCTTTTTTTCCTCACACCATTCACACCCAGTCTAAGCTAAACCAGTAATTAACAGTGTCCCGGGATCGCTGGAAATTACGGGTTAATTTTAAGAACACAGTATTGAAAAGGAAGTGAACAGGAAATCTCCACCTACCTTTTCTTGTACTACCCGGAAAGACAACAGAAGAGATTTTACACTGGAATCTGAAAGACTTTAATGTTTTAATACAGGTGGGAGGTTAAGACAGTTATATACATTTTGTGCAACTTTTTACACAGGCTTAACAACCAACCGGTAGCTCTGTCACCCCGGGGGATGCACTGCATTCAGTGAGCTCGGTAGTAGAGAGAGATCACAGGGGTTTTGTTTTCCTCATTCTACTAAAATAATAAATTAGAAATGACAAATTTGTGATTTTAAGAACCTACTGAATAAGATTTTCAGAAGTACAGCATTAAGAGGGTCGGGTCTCACTCAGTGTGAGCAGAGTTGTGAAATTACTTTGATTCTTTGAAATCCTACCTTGTAGGTTGCACTACAGGCTCTGCTCGTATTTTAACACACGTTTGCTGTACCTTTCAACCAACATATTGAAAGTTACTCTTCAGATGCATGACAATATTCAACTAGCACAGAGATTATTAAATTTCATACATAACCTGGGGGAAAAAAAACAACCCAAACAACTCCACAAAAATGAGAAATTGATTGCTGTGATAAAGAACTTGGGTACTTGTGTCGTAGAGGGTAGCGTTAGGTGTCGGAACGTTCCAGAGGAAAGGATTAATCACCAGCGCTCTGCTAACCTGTCTCATCGTCCAGTTTCTGTATCTCGTTTTGCCCAGCCTCTGAGAGGTAAGATAAGAGTCTTTTATAGGCTTCTCTGTTGAAAACAAAAAAACACAACAAAAGGAACATATTAATCTCACACATCCTAGGAGTAAAAGCACAAACTTCCCCAGGGCACTGTTTACACAGCGGGGTATTAAAGCGCAGTCACTTCCCTTCTCTCCCCTCCCCGGCGGTTCAACTGCTTTCTTTGCTGGGACTTTTTCACGGGGCCAAGGTGGAAGAAGAAGTGAAAGTACTGCATTGGTTATGGCTGGGAGGGTAGGGACAACTCTTCAGAATTCTACTTAGCACACGGCTGTGAAACAGAACTTCTGTTTTTATTTTTACTTTAAAACAAGGAGTTTCCGAAGCTTAGCTGAGGTTGGTGTTCAGACTTCATCATGTTTGTGTCTCTTAGTGCTGCGTGAAGAAATCTCTCTGTGACCCATGGCTACAGCAGAGTGGTGTGAGCCACTGGCACCACTGGGACTCAGACTGGGAGTGACACAGATTGAGACCCTCCTCCTCAACAAAGAGCAATGACCTTTTTGAAATAACCCGCAAATTTTATCCCCTTGTCACTCAGGGGGGATGTTCCAAAAGGATGCGGACGTGTTGACGAGACTTTTCACCTTAAGTTCATTCTAATGCTCTCCAGCCCAGACAAGATAAGTATCGGTTAAAGTACTGCCTCTGACATGTAGGTCTATTCTAATTATCTTTGTCGTGAAATATTAGATTGAGCAAACACAACTGCCATTTTCACACTAGTTCCTTTGCAGTAACAAGACAGGACGACACCGTTGTAAGCATCTAATGCATCTCCTGAACTTTGCTTCTGTTATACATATGGGTTTGCACTTACTTAATGTCTATTTTAACTGCACAAAATATTTTAATATAACCTTATTTAGGGGCCGGGACTGAAAAGAGGACACCAGTTACTAGTGTTCTGACAATAAACTGTTCATGGGTCACCTTAGCCTGCTGGGTAATGGAGCACGTTCTAAATACACATTATTAACACAAAACATCAACAGCAGGTTAGATAATATATACATTAAGTGATGATGCTAAAAAAAAATTTAGCTCTTCAGCAATTTCCAAGTTTCTCTTGGGAAGTTTAAACAACCTGCTTTTTTTTTTTTTGTTTTGTTTTAAATATTTGTAGGTAAAGGGATGAATCTTACTTCATTAACAGTATAAAAATATGAAAATTGGCTATGAAATACATTATCCAAAGATCAAAAGCAGGTATATCTGGATATAATGGTACTTCAGCCTGACCTTAGGTGAATTCTATTCAATAAAAACAAATACATTTGTTGGTAGTGGGTAATAAAATGTGAAGAACGTAATTACAAATGAGTTAAATATATTTTTCATTAGACTGAAAATTAATACCCTTTAAGTACCCTTTACTGTCTCAGTTGGGGACCAGCCTTCCAGTGACCACAACTAACGGGACAGCCCCTTGGGCTTGGGTGGCACCCAGGGCAGAGCTTCCTGCAGTTTTCTAACAGGGTTTTAGGGAGGTGCTGAAAGTTCAGGGCTGCATCTGCACCCAGAGACACCTCCATCTGCGCGGAGCCGCTTGCCTCGTGGGCCACCTCCTCCAAACAGTGGATGGATTCACAAGCCAAGTCTTTCTGTCCTAAGTTCTTGAAGGATAAATGCAGGAAATAGGAGTCTGCTGCACCTGTCGGAGGGAGGAGGCCAGACTTCTCTGGATCCACCTCAGATCATACCTGATTATACCGTAATTTCACATACGACCCATAAAGTCCCCCAAAACAGGGACTAACGGGAAATTTCTGTGGGGCAGGAATTCTTCTTTATTCTGTTTTGCAACATGCAATGAAGTGAGCAGAGGTAACCAGGCTTAGCATCAATTCTACAGAGATCTACAAAATATCTCTGAAAACATTTAGCAAATATAGATGGTTAAAATCTATGAAAGGCCTGAGCAAAGGGAAATTTCTGGCTGAATGCACCTAATATAACTCATTTTTGAGTATCAGCGTTGCTGCCTCACATTGCTTCCTTTCAAGAGAGTAAACCTCCACTGCTCACTGTCAAAAACCAGTATTAAATAAAGCCCCAACCTCTGTGCAGCATTTCTTCCAAGACCTTGTTTGTGCTCTGAATCCTTCAGGGCCTGCGTGATGGTGGGAATCAGGCCGGTAACTAAGGTCTGATCCAGGATGGCCACCGTTTGGAGTACGCCAAGAACCCGGTGATCGTAGACCGCGGTGTAGTCCTGGATAAACTGCCTGAGGGGACACACGGGGACACACACACAGAGGGACACAGGGACACACACACACACAGGCATTTAATGCAAGGTCCAAACGAGATGCCAAAAACAGGCCAAGAACAACTGAAGAGCCTCATCAGAACACACAGCCTGGCCCTGTGACGATTTTCATACTGTTACACTGAACTACTCTTTGTGGAATACTTTCTTTAAGAAGGAAGCCATGCTTTTGAAAGCTAATGCTAAAAAAAAAAAAATAAAATAAAAATCTCACACGTTTCTTTTTGAGCAAAGTGTCAGACTCTGCTGCTGTTTCACCGGGACTGACCTGCTCCAGAGCACTCTACTCTGTAACGTGCCCGAATGCAAAACTAAACTGTGAATTTATTATTAAATTAAAAAGGACAATTTAAAAACTAATCAGCATAACAGGAGATCTAGATTCAAGTCTGCAGGAACAACACTTATAAAGCTCCCCAGGATGAGGGAGGATCTGCTCCACAGGGCAGCACCACCCATTTGTCTTCCTGTGGGTTCGAGGTCTTTAAAGACCACCGAGCCCATTTCGAATCAGCAGTCAGGCCCTGGGGCTGACACATTGCTTTTTTAATGCTAAAAAATCCCATGGATGGATGTGATGTATCGTGGACAGCCTGGCACTGCCCACAAACATCCATTCGAATTTTAGGGAGTCTCTCTGGAGCTTTCCTCCAGACCTGGCCCAGTACAGCACCAGCGCTTGGGTTTGCAAAATGCCTTTGGGTCTCAGCTCCTGTAGCTCTGCTGCTGTATCCACGTGAGAAACAGGTTTCATTTTGCAGAGGTATGGATTAAGTAGAATTTACATTATAACAACCTATTATTTATTTGTCACAAAATTAAACCAATTTAAAAAAAAAGAGAAAAGCTAAGCTTGTTATACATGAGGATTTGAGCTCGTGCATCTTTCACAGCACCTAACTCTGACCCTCCCCGTTCACAAGGAATTTTTCCCATCGCGGCAGCAACCTCCCCTCTCTGTCACACACCTTGAAAACAGCCCCCAATCCACGAGAAAGCAGGTACCTTTCTCTCCTCTACTTTTTTTTTTTTTTGCTCTGGCTTTTTGGCCCAGCTATGTTGAAAATCGGTGCCAAAAGTACCGCTATTTAAATACCATAAACAAGCGACAATGCAGTATGTTAAGGATAATTAGTTATTTTCAAAAAACATGTTTGCTGTCAATTGGCTTACAGCAGCTTCACTGCCAATTGGCACATTTTCTGGTTACCTAAATACAGAAGTCAGCTGGGTGGCACGCTCTCCTTCTGACCCTGCTTGGCAGCCTTCTACCATGTACTGTAGAATGTCTGTAGATAGTTTTTTAACTGTAAAAGAAAAATCACAAGATTCACACAGAGCTCTTGAACTGACCATCTGGAGAATGTCTTTCATGAAGACTACAATTTTTAAATGAGGAAAAAAAACCCCACCAACAAAACGGTATTTATCTTACTTTGATGCAAGGGAAATGACTGTGAGAGCAGTTAGACTGGCTATAAAGAACAGAATGAATCACAGATTTATGCAAAAGTCTTATTTTCACCACCATTATCCTTTAAACATACAGATTTTTAAGTACACTATGGTCTCTTAAAGCAGAGACACACACACACTTACTACTAAGAGAGATTTTACTTAAATTTAACTTCTGTTTGTATTCTTTAAACATTCCTATTTGAATTGAAGAAAAGCAGCCATGGCATTACATCCTGCCCAAAGCTACAGAGATCTAGTCCTTACTTTGTTCTGAAATCCACCCTGACTCTTTCTTTTAAGGGATAAAAAAAACCCAAACCCCACAACCACAAAACCCCACTGTTTGGTTTTTTTGTTTCCCTGAATTGTTTCCAGATAAATATTTGGAAGCCCCATGTGGACAGGCAGTGAGGGGTTGGCTGCAGCAGCACAAGACGTTCAGCTCATTCTACCCCACGGCACGTTGCAAAGCAGTTGCAAAACCTTCAGGTTCAGGCCGATCGGACTACGGTGGCAAAAGTGGGGAAGGAAAGTGTGTGGCAATTCAGCCAATTTTATCTTGTCCTTAAAACTTTTACAGGCCAGAATCGAAAAGAGTGCTTTATTAGACAAAATTCCCAGGAGAAGTCAGAGGTGAGTCCCCATTCCGCTTAATGCCTCTGCTGGCAGCACCAGGTGGAAATTTTGAGCTTACACACAACGTGCACATTCGTGATACAACTCTGGGGTGAACAGGGTGCTTCATTTTTTTTTAAGAAGCTAAAAATAAAGAATTTCCCATGACCAAACAACACGCACTAAAAGAAGAAAGAAGGCTTGAAGATGCCTTCAGGGAGCAACACGCTACTTTTAATCAAAGGGAGGTACAGGACAGCTGGAGAGGGACTCTTTGTCAGGGGTGTAGTGACAGGACAAGGAGTAACGGCTTTAAATTGAGAGGGGAGATTTAGATTAGATACCAGAAAAAAATTTTTCACTGTGAGGGTGGTGAGGCACTGGAACAGGTTTCCCAGAGAAGTTGTGGATGCCCCATCCCTGGAAGTGTTCAAGGCCAGGCTGGATGGGGCTTTGAGCAACTTGGTCTGGTGGGAGGTGTCCCTGCCATGGCAGGGGGGTTGGAACTGGATGATCTTAAAGGTCCCTTCCAAACCATACCATTCTATCATTCCATGAATCTCTGCTAGTCTCAAACCTTTAGGTGCAAGACAGCTTCCACAGTTACCTAACCTGAGAAATGAGACGGGGAGAATGGGGAGAAAGGAAATGCTTTTCAGATTCCTGAGAAATTAATGATTAGTTCATGGACAGCAAAACGAGACAGGACTTCTCTGCCTCATGAAGACAGAGGACCCAGACCAGTTAATGAAAAAAGAAAGCTTCTCCAGATTTTCCAGCCCAAGTATCTCATTTACCTCATCTGAGAGTCTTAAATATTGAGATGAAAGATGCTCTGCAGTACAGAAATCTTACAGGTGTGCAGAGGTGTAGTTAAAGCAAACAAGCAGCTCACCTTGTAGCTCATTAACCAACACCATGCATTTCAAGACCGCTGGGAGAACCAAGTCAATGTCACACAGTTCAGTGCTCTGGGTTCTCTGAAGTACGTCAAGAATGAAAGCAAGAACTGAGGCCAAGCGAGGAGGTGGAGCGTTACCTTTGAACTGCATGTAGTTTTCACTGGGAAGACAAAACAAAATTGAAACAGAGTCTATAATTTGATTTTTTTTTTGCCCATTCAAGGCAAGCACCGTACACCTTAAAATAACTTTCTGATATTTCAGCAGGAGGCCTATTACACACAGATTTCTATCTTTCTCTAGGCTCAACTAATGGCTTCTATTTGTCTTAGTCTCTGAAAAGACTCCACATTTATCAGAGGACAGTGAGGCCTTCTGCCTCTTCTGTTGAGAGGGAAGTGAGAAATAACAGCTGTCATAATTATAGTTAAAAAACCAAGAGTGATAGAATAGTTAAAATACAAAGGCAGCTTCATAAAATTCTAAGACCCTAAAACAATATTCAAAATACAACTGTTGTTCGGTTTCTTTTTTTAGCTTCATGTGCTTTTGTCAACTCCCAATCCAACTTGTGGTAACAGCTCTGCTGTTATATCGATACCGTTGCTTTATTTTTGTCAACAGTATGTTGTAAGGGGACAGCCAAAGTCTGCTTTAGCTCCATCACAATTAACACAATCATCTCCAGGGGAAAACTCATCACAAAGATGAAAGGTGACCTGTCAATCTGCAACAAGAGCAGCTTTTGGCATCACCCACACGGAGCGTTCCAATGCGAAGGGCTTGATTTGTTATTTTTCCACAAAAGGGTACAAGAATCAGCACTATTGTTGGTTTAACAGTACAAAGTACTTTACTGAAATCTGAAGACAGTAAGGTTAAATTGGAGCATTCAGGAGAGAAGAGCGCAGGTAAGAAGAAAACACAGCATTTATTCATCAATCAGTTCACAAAAGCACTCCCAGAACCTTCAAAATAACTTTTTAGACATTTAGTATTAGGTGCCACCAGCTACCCAAACAAGGCACGTGTGTTCAGTGAGCAATGCTTAATCGAAACCCACCATGCTTGTTAAAAACTTTACTGAAGATGCTTCTACACCTTGGAAATCTGACTTAAAGAGATCTGAGTATTTCATTGAACAGCTTCAAAGCACTGCTATAACTTGGGAACTTAAACTTGCAACACTTCTCTATTTCTTGTATCACAGGGTCTTACTCACTTTAACATTAGCAACTTTGAAATCTTCTATCTCGTTCATTTACTATGAAAATTTCACACTAATATTAGTGGGGTGCCCTTCCACAGAATCACAGAGGATTGGAAGGGACCCTGAAAGATCATCCAGTCCAATCCCCCTGCCAGAGCAGGAACACCTACATCAGGTCACACAGGAACGCGTCCAGGCAAGTTTTTAATGTCTCCAGAGAAGGAGACTCCACAACCTCCCTGGGCAGCCCCTTCCAGTGTTCTGTTACCTTCACCGTGAAGAAGTTTTTTCTCATATTTAAGTGGAACCTCCTGTGTTCCATCTTGTGCCCTTAACCCCTTGTCCTATCATTAAACATCACAGAGAAGAGCCTGGCTCCATCCTCCTGACATTCACCCTTTCCGTATTTATAAACATTCATGAGGTCACCCNCCCAACCTATACTGGTACCTGGGGTTGTTCTTGCCCAGATACAAAGACTCTACACTTGCCCTTGTTATATTTGATTAAATTTCTCCCCGCCCAGCTCTCCAGCCTGTCCAGGTCTCTCTGGATGGCAGCGCGGCCTTCTGGTGTGTCAGCCACTCCTCCCAGTTTGGTGTCATCAGCAAATTTGCTGACAGTGCACTCTATTCCCTCATCCAAGTCGTTGATGAATACATTGAATAATACCGGTCCCAGTACTGATCCCTGAGGGCACTCATACAGCACAAGGTCTAGGGAACTGTATATATTTACATATAGACCTAGTGCCTGCCTCCTGGAGCACCCAACACCTGCAAAGCAGACTTCTCCTCACTTCTAAGACGTTCTTCCCCAAATCATGAGGAACATCTCATGTCTTACAAATCACCAAGTGCCATTACGCTTTTCTCCACTATCAGTCTTAAAATTCACGTGCCGTGCACACTTTTCACAAATTACTAAGAGGACAAAGTCTGAGTAGTTGTAAGTTAAAAATGTGTCAAAATTAAGATTGCAAAATCTTAATTCACTCCCTTGAATGCAGGCTTTACTTACAGGATGGCCTACCGTATTTACCAACATTAAAATTCTCTTAATCAATGTGTGCACATGCTCTTTAACACAGAAAAATACAATTACCTTGGATATAGGTAATCGCATTATATTTGAGGGGGTTTCATTCTTATAGACTCATAGAATGGCCCAGGCTGGAAGGGACCTCTAGGGTTATCTAGTCCAAGCTCCCCGCAGTCAGCAGGGACACCCCCAACTAGACCAGGTTGCCCAGGGCCTCATTGGGCCTCACCTTAAATATCTCCAGGGAAGGGGCCTCAACCACCTCCCTGGGCAACCTGTTCCAGTGTTCCACCACCCTCATAGTAAACAACCTATTCCTAATATCCAGTCTAAATCTGCTCTTCTCCAGCTTGAAGCCACTGCCCCTTGTGCTGTCACTGCAGGCCTTTGTAAACAGACCCTCCCCAGCCTTCCTGTAGGCCCCCTTCAGGTACTGGAAGGCTGCTGTTAGGTCTCCCCAGAGCCTCCTCTTCTCCAGGCTGAACAACCTCAGCTCCCCTCAACCTGTCCTCATAGGAGAGGTGCTCCAACCCCCTCATCATCTTTGTGGCCCTCCTCTGGACCCACTTTACCAGCGGAGGTCTCACCAGAGCAAAGTGGCAGAGTCACCTCTCTAGATCTGCTAGCAACACATCTTTTGATGCAGCCCATTCTTCTCACAACTTTTTGTTTTCTAGACAAAAAGTACAGAGTGTTCCCTATTGTCCATATATACAACAAAGCTTTGGTCTTTCAGCAGCAGAGAGCCAGCACTTAGAGCTGCTGTTGGCAGTGTGTGAGCAGCACACCAGTACTGTCTCCTTGCCTCTACGTCTTCCTCTGCCCACACCCCAGATTCCCCATTTCCCCACGGCAGCTGGCACACCGATGCATACCCTGACACTTACAGAGGCCTCCTGTGTACAGATAACTGTGACAACTATAAGCTCTATGCCTCTGTGACACTAAGCACAAACACATGATGCTGTATATCGTACATATATATGTATATATAATTTGTTTTCTAGAAAAAGATTTGCTTTTCATATGATCCCCTGTGATACCTTTACTTACAGCTAGGACCTCCATCCTCAGTGACTCTCTCACTAGTCTCCAGATCTTCCCAGTTTTACTCTCCTGCTCTATCCACCTTGTCCTTCCTCCGCTCCTCGCCCGGCAACTCACAGGCTCTTCCCATGGCCAAACTATCAGTTACCGAGATGAGAACACCTGCATTCCCTTTCTCATTAGCCGTTTCTGAAATCTGAATAAGTGATGGGTATTTTACTTGGCTGGTCCTTACTTTATGATGTGCAGAGTGGTCTTCCGTAGCCGTAGCAGCTGGGGGGCTGTAATGGAACTGCACAAAGCGGTCAGCATAGGATGCTGTCCGGCTCCAAGCGCGGTCGGAGAAGAAGGGAGAAATCGGCCAAAATACTGTTGAATAATGCTCCCGAGCAGCTGATTTAAATAGGCACCCTGCGTCTGGGACTGACAACATATAAAGGACAGGCCCTGTAGAAGAAAATTTCAAGAAGTGAGAAACTGAAGACATTTTAAACAACGCTTTTGAGTAAGTCTTAAGCAACCATAGGCTAAATACTCACTACACGCCGTATAAACTGCTGCACACAGAGTAATTACTGCATGACAAGTAAGCATCGGTAATTTGCCACAGATATGATGGTCTACAAATGAAGACAGACCCAGACCAAGGCTTGCAAAGGAGAGAAAAGTCCTTTACTAGACTAATTAATATATTGGAAAATAAGCTGTGGGCCATGAAAGCTCCACTTCAAATAGGAAACAAAACCTTGGCATTTCAGACCTGAGGAGTATTTCTGTGCCCAAGAGCTCCTTATTTCTTCTTCAACTCTATGTGTAGTCTAACAAAGCATATTAGTCAGGTAAGATTTATGAAGGGAGAAGGAGAATACCACATCTGTTTGTACAGCAACATCTGAAATTCTTGTAATAGCAGAGAATTTTTGACATAGCAGAAAAATGAGCACTTCGAAATGTGGGCTGACAAGAAAAATTCTGCTCATGGCGTGAACAAATCAGGGTAAATTAGGCACTATTTATAAGGGATTTAGGGAGTTTTTAAAAATCTGGTTAAGATAAGGCTAAATCTACTGTGATTTATCCAATACAAGCTATATTGATCCAGAGAAAAATCTATAATGCAAGTACTTGCCCAGAAAGTGCCTACCTGAACACTACCCATAGCTATACAACATACACATGGCACATCTCTGAAAATAGAGTGTTCTTCTTACTGGTGCAAGGCGCTATGAGAGAAAGTTAAGAGTTTCCTTCCCTTTCCTTTGAGTACTGAAAGGAAGAAGAACAAATCACTAAGAATAAAAGGTCACAGTCAGCAGCACAAACAGAAGCCTCTTGAGAATTCACAGTTTTCACAATGGTTTTGTCCAACGAGAATAATGGCATGCAAGAAGTTCAAGCATAGAGTCCCCCTAGATGGCAACTACAACAGTTCTTCAGACTTCCACTCGCATTGCAATCCTGATTCCAGTTTTAGTAGAAGGATCATCTGCCTGAATACTGATGGTCACTGGGGTAAGCCAATTTATGAAAAATAGTTCAAGACAAGATGCTTTTGCTCCCCATCTACTCACAAAGAGTGTTTCTGTTGCTTTTCATATAGGAGTCCCTCCCCAAAAAGGTTTTCATCTATACCTGTCTGCACGAACATGCCAGAACAATTCTTTCAGGAATAAAAGCAGGTTGAGACACAGCTGAGGGCTGTCTTGGCCCTTTGTTGAAATGGGGAGTTCCCACTTTTGGTTCCACAGTAAACAAATGCAGGAAACATGAAATTTCAAGACATGAGGCGCTTCAGGACCTGCCCAAAGACTAGCTGTAGGTGACCCTCTTGAACACATAGAATCATAGAATTGTCTGGGTTGGAAGGGACCTTTCAGATCATCTAGTCCAACCATCAACGTAACTCTGATAAAAAAAACCCCATCACTAAATCATGTCCCTAAGCACTGTGTCTACCTGTCTTCTGAATACCTCCAGGGATGGTGCCTCAACCACTTGCCCAGGCAGCCCATTCCAATGTGCAATAACCCTTTCAGTGTAAAAATTTTTTCCTAATATCCAACCTGAGCCCCCCCGGCACAAATTGAGACCATTTCCTCCTTCCTCCCCCTCAGCCTCTTTCTTCCAGGCTGAACAACCCCAGCTCCCTCAGCCTCTCCTCATAACACTTGTTCTCCAGACCCCTCACCAGCTTCGTTGCCCTTCTCTGGATCCTCTCCAGCACCTCAATGTCTTTTTTGTGGTGAGGGGCCCTATCTAACATGTTGGTTAGGTTTTAACTTCACATATTCGTAGAGCTCCCAGGTGATTTTGGTGAGTCCCAATGACAAACACCACATTGCCTGAACTGAGGCTTTGATAAAAAGTTGGGATTCTCTCCTCCTTTTGTGCATATACAACAAAATTTTGTAGGAAAAAGCAGCTGCTCCTATAGCGGATTTCTTAAAAACACTGCTTGGCAAGGAGCAGACTCAGAGAGGCTGTTACAGATGACAGATTATTTAGTATCTAAGCTTGAGTGTTTGGTGTTTGCAATGAGATGTTGCAGCAGGCATACAGAAGGGCTGTCTGTGATTTCTGTACTACACCTCTTACAAAAAGAGAGAAAATATTCCACAATCCCAGAATCGGAGCCTGCACTCACTCAGAAAAATCCGTGAGAAAGCTTATTAATCTGGCTAATAAAGGGGACACAAAGAACATCATAACCTTACAGAGGACACCTGTAGGAATACATGAAGAACATAACACCTGTGAAGAACTAACAACGAGTTACTACTTACTAATTACTACTTACAGCTAATTACTATGACGAGACAGTTCTTCAAATCGAAGATAACAGAAAAATCCATCATAAAGTCCTCACGTGTGAAGGACATCTACAGCATCAATGCTTTTCAGGAAAGATTCATCGGACCTTTGACCCTGATGCTTCTACTGTTCCCTAAAAGTTTCCAGAGAGGAAGTTGGATTTCTCTTTTGGACATGAAGGCCCGTTGACTTTAGCTCAACAGTTCTTTATTTCGAACCTGTCCCATTTTATTTATTTATTTATTTTGTTTACAAAGTGCAGAGAGCAACAGACCTCCAAGGTCTGACAATGCCATATCCCAAGTGGCCTAAAGGGATAAATTACCAACAGGACAGTAGCTGCAAATCTCCGCGTACAATGGGAAAATATCCTAGGCTGCGCTGGCCAAGGATGTGATTACAAGGAAATCACATGGAACTTTCTTCTTTTAAATCCTACTGGTAATTAACAGAGATGAAGGAAGCTACTGTTCACATGAAGGAGAAAAGAAACACATGCTACTGGACTGCAATTCCAGACCAGAGATCTGAAATCAATCACATCAGACCCCTAGGACAATCCCTACAAAGCAGATGGACTTTAAAGGGTTGATAGAGCTGCTCTTTTTTCTTAACTATGTTCTTTAGCCATCTTCTGAGGTTAAAAAAAAAACCACAAAACCAACAAAGACATTTTAAGGGGAACAGAGGGGCATGACAACATCTGCTCCTCATTTTAGCAGAAAGGCAACCGATTCCTGTGTGTGTTCACTGCAGGAACCTTTTGTGGCCAGAGCTGCCTCTTTCTTCTGATTTATCCCTGTATCTGTAAATCACCTGTGGAGAGCGAAGAACCGATTAGTATGGATTACTGGAACTATTCACTGCAGAAATGCCAAGATACCTAATGATGACTTATAATATCAGTCCTGCTGTTGGAATAAATCTGCTGTTCACCAATTAATGTTGTACAATTCCTATTAAACACATACTATAATTCACAGGACGTATTAATAAGCTTGCTCAAATATCGGACCGCAGATGTGGCTCACAGGAGGGCTTTTAAGGGCTGATCTCTGACAAATGCTGAGCCTGCACAGGCCTATTAAAATCACTGGAAAATGTATGTGCCAAGCACTACTTAGAATTAAGCTCTTTCGCCACTCTCCTGTATTTAGACAGAAATCAACTATCTACTGTGCTTGGACAGGATTAACACTGATAAATCAAGCAGGGAACCTTACCTGTCCCACCATTACGCATATTACGCTTTCTCCATGCACCTACACTGTATTCTGCAAGATATATTTAAACTACAAATTCTTCTCTGAGTTCTGTACACCACTTCAGTTCTTTCCCACATTACTGGTAAATGCGTACCAAATTTCCTCCAAATCATCATCTCCAAGAAATCCATCCAGGAGCAATCTCAGCTGTTCTCAAATTTCCCGTGGTAAGCTTCAGCAACCCACTACCACAAAACTCAACTTCTTTTTACATTGGCAAAATACCTGTTGTTACATTTTACATGTCTCACTATCTCATAATTAAGAGCAGTCCCACAAAATTATAAAATGGCTGTTCATTCATGTTCTTCATGCTTTACTTCCCAAAGCCTGTCATTCAGACAACTTTGAGGACAGTTTTGATATTATATCCCAGCAAAATCTTTCCTAGGTCATCAAATATGATCATCTACCTGAACTTGAACAAAGCATTTAACGCTGTCCCGCACGACATCCTGGTCTCTAAATTGGAGAGACATGGATTTGATGGATGGATCGCTTAGAGGAGGGCCATGAAGATGATGAGAGGGCTGGAGCACCTCTGCTCTGAAGACAGGATGAGAGAGTTGGGGTTGTTCAGCCTCGAGGAGAGAAGGCTCCATGGAGACCTTATAGCAGCCTTCCAGTACTTAGAGGGGGCTACAGGAAAGATGGGGAGGAGCTCTTTATTAGGGAGTGTAGCAACAGGACGAGGGGTAATGGTTTTAAACTGTAAGATAGCATTTATATGAGATATTAGGAAGAAATCCTTTCCTGTGAGGGTGGTGAGACATTGTAACAAGTTGCCCAGAGAAGCTGTGGATGCCCCATCCCTGGAAGCGTTCAAGGCTGGGTTGGATGGGCCTTTGAGCAACCCGGTTGGGTGGGAGGTGTCCCTGCCCGTGGCAGGGGGTTGGAACTAGATGATCTTGAAGGTCCCTTCCAACCCAAACCACTCTACGGTTCCCTGATAAAACAGCTGATGCACAGTGGAAGTAGCAGTATTCATACAGTAACCCTTCAGGCAAGAAAAACATGAGTTTAGAAGTTGCTAGAGCTGAGCTATTCTGACAAGGCAGCTTCAGTGAGTTAATTTTGCAAAAAAACCTGCTCGACCAGTTAGTTCAAACTACAGTGGAGAAGAGACCAGTTGCCCAATAGCTGCCAAAAGACACAGCTCCACAGCTCAGATTTATATATACAGTAAACACAAAGATAACAACTAAATACAGTCAAGTCTGAATTAAGGACAGAGAAATGGAACGTCTAGTTCCTAATTCCTGCTTTTGACAATTACTCATGCTTGTGTAAAATTGAACAAAGCCTGTAATTTTGATCTATTAAAAATAAACCTGTAGTTCGGGGGCCAGGGAGGGAGGGATACAGCAGTAGTTTTGATGAATTTTGAAGGCAGCAATAAAGCCTTCCAACTATGCCATGGGGAGAGAAGGAGCTTCATGTGTTGTCCCACAAGATGAAAAATTGGCCTCCGTCATTCCAGGATGATGAACAAAGGTGATGCCTTCTCTCATTACAGTACAGTCAACAATTACTCTTGGTTTTAAGCCTGTTACCCAAGCTGTGTGACCAACTGCATTACCATCAGGCAGGGTCTGTGACTGAGCAATCTTCCATACAATGCAAGAATTCTACTGGATTTCCTAAAATTGCTGCATCAATGAATGTGAAATTAGTTACCTGCTACTAACATTGATTTCAAATCCTTTCAACTAAACCACATGAAGAATAGCTGTTAAAAATCTCTGGAAAGTGGTAAGATTTGCAAACCACTGCTTGCAAACTAAGATGTTTTCTGAGATCTAAGGAGGTTTTTTGGACAAAGGAGGAACAACTCACACTGAAGGAGCTGAAGAAAGAGAATTCAGGACAGGGAAAGAAGAGAAGATTAAGATGGAGCCTAGAACTTTTTAGACAACTGGAAAGGAAAAAAAAAAAAGGAATTGAAAAGACCTCTGAGTAGAAATGCTACTCCAGGGCTTTCATGCTTTGACTATGAATAAAGAATTTGCATGTATAAGAAGATATTTTGCATGGTCTCCAAATTACATTTTTTTTTTTTTATTTTCATGTAACTGCCAAAGGATTAAGTTGTAAACTAGAGTATTAACAGGGACAGATCTGTGGAACAATGTTTGTCTGACATTTAGGGTGAATTAAGGCTCCTGCACTAAAATGCCATTGCTCCACCCCCAGGAACGCTCACCAGACACACGGCAGGCATCCAAGAAGTCTGATCACACATCTCTCCAGCAGCTTAAGTTAGGCAAAGAGGGGTTACTTCCAGAGGATGCTGTTTCCCTGACTTTTCCTCCCACCACGTTTACATGCTTTCCCTCCTCCAGATACTGTTTCATCACTGTTCTGATACGCCCATTTGGGCATATCAGACACCCCCCAGCCCCCCATTTTGGAGGTTGGTTTGCTTGGTTTGTGGGGCAAGTTACTATCTGCATCAGCTCAAAATGCAGCCACTCCATACTCACAGAATCATTAAAAGCAAATTAAATGGGAAATGCACACGGGGGTGAAAGGGAATTAATTTAGCCAGCTGTGAAACAACAACCTGAGAAGTCAGAGAGTGCCTGGAATCCATTTATTCTCACAGGTGGTCAGAAGCAGTCTTAAGAGAATATCTTTTTTTTTAACTGATACAGAAATAGTTTCATTTTGAGTTCATCTTTTCCACTTTCCCAAATAAAGGGGAAGGAAGTCTTTTGGAAGTAACGAAGCAGTCTGAAGCACTTAAAAATATTGGAATTTTGTAAATACAAACAACTAAGAAAACGTAAGAAGTTCAACAATGACATTGAAAAAATGAGCCTTGTCTTGCCTTGTCTTTGTTTTCTCTGGCCAAAAGCGTTTGTCAAATTGAAGAATTACTGGGTTTCTAGAAGCAGTATTTGTCTAGAATAGACTATTTGGTCAGTAAGATCACCTGGCTTAGCAGACGACTAGGCAGCCGAGCGCGGAAGGGTACGACAGTGAGGTCAGGAACTCAGAGACTGACAAAGAAAACAGGAAACAAGGGTCCACAACACTTGGGCTTCGAAACCGACTTGAGTGGATTCATCTTAAAACTACATCCATATGTGCAGGCTACAGAGAAACAGCGCTCTCTGACTAAAATACTGAATTAGCAAGCAGACACTCAGCACTCTGTGGCAGTATCAGCGGCCAGGGGGTCCTACATGTATACAGCTTCTGAAGATACCCACGGGACTGCAAAGCAAGTCGTATTCTGCACATCATCATAGAATCAGATTCACTTCAATACAACACACCACTGATCACAATGCAACTTTTGAAGGGAGTAAGTCTGAGGGACGTTTACGGTATCATCACTGTGTTGCTTCACAACACAATTCTGTGCAGTAATCAGTTAAGACTGAAATCCAAACGAAGACTAAGAGGGAAGAGGAAATGCTCAGCAATAAAGGACCCTCGGATTACAAGGAAAAACATGACAAGTTATTTATTTTAAAAATAAATTATTTTCTCTTCCTCACCATCAGGAATTAGTCTCTTTCTACAGCATCAACAAGCCTTACAGAATATCAAGAGTGATATGTAAACCAAGGGAAGAACAGGAAGGATAACGGGCAAGAAGGCTTTAGCCACGTTAAGTGTAAGCAGCAGAAACTTGCTTCAGCAAAACCTATTCTCAAACTATTAAGATAAAGCCATGGTATGCAGAGGATTGTTTTTGTTCCCAAGAGCATTGAAAAAAAGAGTAGCTTGTCTTTAATTACCTACATAATTTAAAACATTTGTTTGCTGTGTCATCGCAACAGGTGTCTTGCTACATGTCACAACGATTTAATCCACTGTCTCAGAAATCCCTCACATCAGAGACCAGCGTAAACAGCAGGCTGGCTAAAAGCTTTCTATACACAGCGATCAGGCGAGCATCTCTGGAGGGTACCACAGCATAGCTGTGTGCAAGGAGAGGAAAGCCAATGGGGTGGCATTTTCCCTTCCACTTCTACAAGAAGAAAAACCTCCATTTGCTGCTTCTTTAAATTCAGTCAACGCTTGCTTTGATCAAGGAAAAAGAAAACATCTTGTGCAATATGAATCTTTTCCTGAAGATACGTTTGTCTGCTGATAATAGAGTTCAGATATTTACCTGCAGATAAAGAGGCAGGCTTTCCTGAATGGCAGACAGCAAAGCCCCGGGCAGCTCTTTGTCCTGCTGGAGCACCGAGTGCGGCAGCAGTAAGCAATCCACGATGCGGAACAGGAGCTGCTGCGCTTTAGAAGTAGCCAGTATCGGTGCCCAGAACTTTACCAGACATCCTGTTGAAAAAGAGGGACATCAAGAAAACCCAAACCAATTTACAGTCAGGAAAAAAAAAAAATTAAGAAAGTCTGAAGAGGCAATTATATTCAATTAGATAATCAAAGAGTATCACCAGCAACTGAAATGTCCCATGTACTCATTCCATGGTATCCCCTTAGAAAAAGCCCAGCCAAGACAACTCAAAGTCCATTTGCAGTTCAGCACAACACAAGTACTAAATTGACTCAATACATTACAAGTTTGTCAGCAAGCAAACCTGCTTTAGGAAAAGCACAGCTACGCTAAAGAAAGGACAGTCTCTCACATCCCTGCAGAAAAATTAACTAACCTTGATAGGTAGCGCTACTGGAATCACCACAGCTGCACTTTACACATTTACCTCACTGTGTGTATTTGTCCTGTTTTACAGACAGATGCTGCCTTCTCCTTCCCTTCCCATTTGTGTAATACCACTCTGCCCAACTACTAACACCGTGATTCAAAACATTAAGTATCTTTCCATTTGTGGATTAAAAAGAATGAGGGGCAACCAACTCCATTAAACCAGCAAGGTCTCTCCAGGCTTTTGTGGGCACTCAGCCCCCAAAACGAGAGCCTCAGAGAACATCTTCCTTGTTTTCAACACGTTAACGTATCGCTTGCGCAGCTTTGAAGCCAGTTTTAAGATCTTGCTTTTGAGCTGCAAAAAAACAGCAAAGAGGTGTTGATGTGTAAATACCCCGACTTTGAGAAAAATCTTTATTGCAGGTGAGGTGTCATTTTTCTTGAGAAAATAACTATATACTCCTGAGTGTTAATACTCAAAATGCAGATTAAATAAAACAAGATTCCTGTGTAGTAGTTTCCAGAGACGTTCGTAAATTCATATTTAATTAGAAGCAAGAAAGTTTCCTGGGTTGAAAATACAGGAATATCCCAAGAAAATATGTTTAAGAGTTTGAAAATAATGAAAGATCAAAAGTAGGCTGTTACAAGATATTATTAATCTGTAAAAGCCATGCATTATCATCTCTAAAAACAACGCAAAACAACATTAATCTTGTGGAGTGAGAGAAAACACAATGATCAATCACAGAGAAAGAGAACGATCACTTAACAATACTTCTAATAATGTTGTCTAAGCTTCCTGCTTTGAAAGAAACACGCTCATTCCTGCTAAAAGTACTCTCTGTTATCATTGCTGTGATGTATGGGACAGTAGAAGACAGAGTCTGACCACAGAGAGGAGGTGGTTAGATTTGTTAAGTTTCTTGCTTTGTCTTTATAATTTAACGAGCCCGCTGAATGTGACAAAGGGATTGAAACACACTTAAGTATGTATTTCTTTAAAACCTTTTCTATGTTTCCTTCACCAAAAAGAAAGGACAATTTCTTGCACACAACAGCACGAGTGAAGATTAATCATTTCCTTCTGCAAGACAGAAAGGAAAATACCAATCTAAAATTACTTTAGAAGGCTCCAACCCAACACCTGGATATCTAAATATGACATATGGCTTGTGTATCAAAACGTCCAGATCTTGCAACAGAAAAGTAAAGTATTTTACAAAACTTAAAATCCATTACATTTGATGCACCTGCTGCATCTTGGTCATGCTTTTCACTGTACTGATAATCACGATATACACTGCTGTACATGCAAATCTTTGTAGACAAATCCTCTGTCTTTAAGACACATAAGGTTTACCCTATTTTTAAATGTAAGTGGGTCAGACTGGCCCATTCATTCATAATAAACAGCACTCGTATTTTTCCATCCTACCAGTGATTCCAAACTTTAATGAACAAATACTAGAATTTAAGCTATATGTAAGAGAAGCAGCTCTAAGAGGAAGCGACTTACATTCCTAAGCCAACCTATCCACTATCAGAATTCCAGTAAATATGATGTAGCCTGTTATACCACTGCTTCACTGCCTTGTCATTGCTTCTGGTTTTGTTTCGGTAAAACAGGTGGTTTTCAGCAAAGACATGAAAACATGATACTGTTGAAGATAGCAATGTGCAGGGGTCATTTAAAANAAAAAAAAAAAAAAGAATCACTGGAAGAAAATGAAAAATCTAACTGTAACATCTTGGTGATTTTGCTTTTTTAACTCATTGAGATGGACAGCACAGAGAAAAAAGAAATATTAAACCTCCCATTTTATTGATTTCTTAATAATTTTCCTAAAAGGTTGCAAAACAATTACCTATGATCCAATATGTAAGCTGCAGACCTTCTGGGGGTCCTTTTGCCTTCAGATAAGGTTTTACGTACTTTAATACATCACCTAAATACTCCAGAGTCTTTGCTACCATGGCAGATTTCTCAGGGAGTGTCTGAAGGCCACTGTAAGCTCTACCAACAGCCTGAGAAAACAGAAAAACTGAAATAAATACAAATTAACTTACTAAGTTTCTTACCAGGTCTGTGTAATTTCCTTTTGTACACCAAACAAGATCTGAGACGTAATTCTGTTTCCCCAAAACTGTCCTACGGAGTTAACACAAAGACGTACAGTACCTTAATGAATTGGACAAGAGCATTTTTAGGGTCTTGTTTGAAAACTGAGTCTTCAACATGAGCCTTTGAAAGGATGTTTTCTACTTCTGAGAGTTTAAAAATCAGCCTTGTCATTTCAGTCAGCTGCTCCTTATAGGCTTTTCCTGTTTGTTAGAAGAGAGCACAGCAGTAAATACAGTTATGCTTTTTTATGTACTGTAGTCCCCAAGTCATAAAATGAAAGATGATTTTACAATGTCTAAAATACAATGATTCTGCAACTGACTCTCTCTCTGGACAAAGAACATGTGTCTAAACTAGTTATGTTTCCAATACAGATATATGAGAATGAAAAGTATAGATAACCAAGGCTTTTGTTTTAATGTTTTCTTCAAAATCTACAAAATGCATATGAAAAACAGTCACAAGACATTTTACGAATAATTAAAACTGCAGTGTTTTATAGAAGTAATGAAGTACTGCTCTAAGAAAGCAAAATATCCAGTACAGAAAAGGGAAGAATTACTTGCAACTGGATTTTTTTTTTTTCCCCCTTTTTTTCTTTTAGGGCATTCACAGCATGATTTCTGACTATTTACTTCAGATTTTCACTTTTTTTTTCAGAGCAGTTTCTCCATGGGGGAAAAATAGCTTGTCTCCTTGGGAGCGAGTTTTTGTTCTTTGCTTCCAAGGAAACAAGCTCTTTTATCTTTGTTTGTGATAAATTTGTCATATGCAGAGCAGGCAAACTATCAATAAATAGCGCAAGCGGCGCAAAGGAACACATTTCGTAATTAGGTAAAAGTAAAGGAATACAAACAAAAATACATTTTTGTAATTAGCTGAAACTGTTTGCCAGTTCTGCAGGATCGAAATCGTTACTGCAAACATTAGGGAAACGCGAACACTTACCAACTGTTCGCTCAGCATCTGTCTTGGCCAGCGCAGCACCCGGCGGCTCATCTATGAACATTTGCAAAACGCATCGAAACCAAGACCGTACTGTCAAAGCTTCGTAGGACGTATAGCCCATGCTCCAAAAAGCTTCACACAGTGCGCTGCATAGGCAGAAGGGGAAGAAAAATGGAAAGAGATCTAATGAAAAGTAGGCAAAAAGGTGGCGGGGTGTTTCACCTGGCTGTAGATATATATAAAAAAACCAAAATTGTTTTTATAGTTCTACATATAAACACAGAAAATACAATATATATTTAATATATACATATAATACACAGAAACAATTAGAAATAAAGTAACAGGAAGGCCAACTGGCGTTCCTTTTGCATACTCTACAGACTTTATCCTGATGCCCAAATACAGAACACAATATATTTGGTAATGTCACATGTGGTCACATAACAGCATGTATATACATAAGTTTTCTCTACATAAAAGGAAACAGAGGGAGAAAAATTCACACAATGGGAAGGGCTTTATTCTAAAAGGGATCATTTGACAGCATTATCTAAACTGAGGATGTATAATGATGGGAAGAGTTTATCTGAGTCAGCCTGGAACCTCATATTGCACTGCTTAAGCTACCCTGTCCCGTTCCTATAAAGCTACTTCAGGTGCCCCACGCCGCTCTGAAGTCTGCTTAGTCCCAGCTCAGTAAAAGATGGAGAAGAGAAGGTCTGCTTTAGCCAATAAAGACATGTCATGTTAGAAACAGATCAAAAAGGGAAACACAAAAAAGCAGCTTGGAGATGAGAAAGGAAACCGCTATACTTGATGTACACTTACAGGCATATGCATTTATGTATATATACACACACACAAGTATATACATTCCTCCACACAGCAAACTTGCTGTATGTACCTTCAATCAAACTCAAACCCTCGCTACTGTTCTACCAGCCAGGTGGCAGGCTGGAGTCAACGGCACCACCAACACTCAAAGCACAATCCCTCTACTCTACTGCTCGGTATTCCTGGAGTCTTACCTGCCATACCACCGGGAGAAACTGCTGGAGTCACTTTTCCCCAAGCACATCTGCCCTGCATCATTAATTCTGCAGAAAGGCCTTGCTAACGGGCAGCGGGTCTGTTCTGCTCCCTCTTTGCAATTCCTATTGGATGAGCTCCGTGTGTGCTTCAGGTCAGTGAAATTTCTTGAAAATAGTTACACCTCTTCATACAAGAGATTTCCTCCCTGGTCAGTCCTAGGTGCTTTGACTTTAGTGAAAAACGCTTGTCCTCTTTTCTTGATATATGTACATATAAATCTACTTATTTTCTACTGCATTTTTACTCATGCTTGCAACAGAAAGTCAACACAGGTCCAGACGGAAACCAAACTGGATTCTACTTCTCAGTGAACAACACTAATAAAGGGCTGTTTTTAAAATTCATTTAGTTAGAACTAATTTCATTTAGTTCACGACGACTGTATATTTTGTCTGAACATCCTTGCTAAAGCACTATTGACAAAGTAAATAAGGAGACCAAATGCAAGCAAATAACATATAAAAAAATGATAATTAAATTCCAGTACCAAGAAAGAAAAACACCAGGATGCCTACAGACTTCACACTCTTCATAGTAACTTATAAACAACATAAAAACCCCACCCAGCTTTATGTGATCTTGATGCACACCGCTGGGCTACCCAATCCCAATGGCTCACAAAAGCATTTTCTGCTGGAGTCTCACTCGTGTTTCTCTTGCTCGCTGGTTGGTAGGCCACTTAAACATCTTCCTCAAACTGGAGAGGAATATGCTCCAAGAAAGGCAAAACCAGTAACCACTTGCCAGAAGCACGGCAGAGCGTCCTTTTAAACCAGTGAGCGTATACACACGCTCAAAGTTAGTTCAAGGAGGTTATAATACTATCACGGGCTACACAACACAGATCTGGAGGAGAAGAAGTCTTAGGCACCACTGCAGAAGATTTGCCAAAGCTCGTGCATGTGTCCCTAAGGGCACAGCTTGTCCATCACAACCTTTATTATCGATACTGAAATAGCTGATATGCAGAATAAGCTTCAATCTTAAAGAGACCAGGCAGAGCTTGCAGGGTTTGTACCAGCACCAGCAAGGAAATAATCTTTTTACTTTTCAACTGAGAATGTTTGATGTGAAAATTATCACACCGCAGTAACCATGAAGTCTTAAGATCCCAGCACTTAGATACTTTGATAACTTTTGCTCTACAACTGCCTAAGGTAAATAAGTACATGAATCACACTAGGAAAAAAATGCCATCTTATTTGCATATAATAAAAGGACAGTGTTTAGAGTATGATACCTCTGCACAACTCCACCAAGAAAAGTCTTATCATAGGTACTCATTGTCCTTTCACAAGGATATCTGAGCACCTTGCAGCCCTGTTGATGAGGTCAGGACATACCTTGGCCTGGTCTCCCCTTGTTGCCTTTGAGGCAACCGATAGGGGAAAAAATTCTCCTCGAGGCTGGGCAACTGCAACCCGCCCAGATTAGGGGCAAAAATATTGGCCTCTTGACTCCTAGTTCATTGGGCACGTGCTAGGTACGTGCAACTTCACCCCATAATGATCATTAAAGAGAACCACGGCGAATCAGAGGACTGAGCATTCCTCTCCTAATTTCCAAACTGACACAAACTGACTGTTCAACCTCTTCTAACATCCTCCTGCAAGAAGGCCACAGCCTCACCTTTGCTGCTGACACTGAAACAGTCCTTATCATGCCCTGATGTACAGCTATGCTCCTTAGTACACTATGTATCCTAAAAATGTGCAACATTTTTCACTTTAAAATGCAGTCCAACACAGAAACACTCCCTCTTTCTCATCTCTCACTTCCTCTGCTTCCAAAGCTTGATTCAGAAGCAGGGTAAGGCCTAGGGTGGGGGGAACACCCACCACAACAGCCACCACCACCACTGCCATCCATCTAATTCTTCATAGAGGCCTACTTCAAGCAAATAAAATTTCTCAGATATATAAAATTCTAACTGAAAGTCCTGGGCAATCTGCTCTAGCTGACCCTGCTCAAGCAGGAGCATTGGACAAGTTAGACGATATGATCTCAAGAGTCCCTTCCAGCCTAAATGATTCTGTGAAAATTCAATGTTAGCATTTAAAACATACGACTGTGATAAATTTTCTAAACCTATTATTTAATTTAAAGCATCCATTTATTGGGTCTCAGAAACCAGAGCTACACGGACATTAATATATGCTCAGAAAGTCTTCCAAGCTTGCCAAAAAGAACGTTTTAATGCACTTCCTTATGACCATTTTCCTTATATTTTCCATACTGCCAAACCCATCCTCCTCAGATTCCTGCAGAGGTTCTTCGTTTTGAAGAAGGCAAAACACTGAATACACGCTAGATAGCATCTTCAGATTTCTGTGATGATGTTTATGCTGACTTCTTAGACTAAGATGTAAGTTTTTGTGAAAAAAAATAAGCCCAGTGCTTTTAACTGGTAGTTTTACAGTTTGCCAAGTTACACTATTCAAGTGCGAGTGCAAATTGGGCAGAAGGCTACTCCCCTGCCACTGTAACTACTCTGCCCAAGTGTAACCACAACAGAAGGGGTGGATAACTCTAACCATGCTAATTAAAAATAGGTTATGGTCCAGGCATTTCACTTCGATGCAGTACTGCCCCCTCACGTAAGTACTTCTCTGAAGATAGTGTCTAGGTCCCCATTTTCCAAAATCTGTTATTAACAACACTGTTACCATTGAGAAAAAACCAAATAAGCAGTTTGCTACATAAAAGACAAATAACTTTTTTCAAAACACTTGCCTATCTCCCTGACAAATTTTGAGCATCTTAAGATATTTACACACCAACCCAAATGACACCCACTATCCGCTGTGAAACGTCCCAGATGACTTCAAGAAACATAGAACTCCGACAGAGGCAAATGAAGCAACAGTTTCCCCGAGTGCCACGAAGGAATGACAAGCTACTGAAAGAACAAGTAATTGCAATTCTTCACCTGTTTTGAATTAGGTGACTTAAGTATCTTGACACCAGCTGAGGCCACACCATGTCATCCCATCCAAACAGCTGCATCATGGATAGAACGGGCTGCGGCTGGAGATCTGATAGGGCTTTGCTGGGTATATCCAAAGCTAAGAGAGTAAAGCCTGTTTTTAAAGAGGAAAAAAAAAACATAGCACTATGTTAATTGTTTGTCAGTATATCCCTGTTCCACTAAAAAGTGTCAAAAATGACTATTATGATTAGTAAGATGCAGCCTGGGAGTACCAGAAATCTCAACGGGAACCGGGCAACTATTGTAACAGGTGGCATTTGTACACGTGCTAAAACGGAGCCCAAGAAGTTTGTAAATCTAAATGACACACTTGAGGAAAAATGAATGCAACCATACACAATTTTATATATATTCACAAACCTACACATGATAAATCCCGAAGTCATAGCTTTACCACCTATGCAATAAAAAAATGTCTTAAAAAGTTGCTTTTCTGTCTTTTTGGCCTCCCTTTCTTGCCTCCATCCACCACTTCTTTGTTTGTACGGGTAAGTATTACAGTGCCTTACAGGGCTGAGTTTTATTTATTTGCTTAAGTTGTTTTCACACACTTCTCACAATGAAGAGCTGTATTTGGAAAGAATTTGCCCAGTAAAAGCTAGTATCTTTCTATTTTTGGATTAGACTTTCATGTATCAGAAGCTACGGTGTAACTAAAGCACTACGGACAAGCTTATTCTTGAAAAAAGGATCTTCATACAATAGTTGCAGATCTAGAAACTGGGGCATTTGTTAATGAAGCATAACCTTTTGCTGTTGCTGTTAGATCTGCTGTGGAATCTGTATCTAACACTGCCAGCATAAAAAATACAGCATATTCTTTATGCCTGAAATGACAAATGCATTTAAACTGAGGAAGAAAATGTAATCTGAAACGCTGAGCAGTTATTAGGTTATTGGAAATACATGGCATCAAGTAAGCCATGAAACCTGATTTCGGAGGGCAATGGAATAAAGGGGCTCAATAGTTTTCAAATTCTCCAATTCAAGTTATGTATAAATGTAATATTAATTTCTTTAAACAATGATTTATAAAACCGCATGCTTTGAGAAGCTGACTTTGAGTTAGGCAGAAAAGGCTAGCTTTCAGAAACAATAACGAAGCTCTTTTAATTAATAGTGTAGGGACAGACTACTTTAAGCTACGAAGGACTTCACATTTCCTTTTGTGCCTCGGAATAAAAAAGGAGGTCACACAGAGTCCCCGCTCTGCCTTGGGTGAGGAAGCAATTTGTGCCAGCCTTTTTCCAGATTATCCTGGTTTTTTCCCTGCAGCACCAGCCATAAGGTAGGCTGGTTGGGGAGAAATGGGAATGACAAGGTGAGTCCCAGGTTGTTTGCCTGGCAGGGGGAGCAGGAGAGCCGTGAGAGCTGCTCTCTCCTCTGGGTTGCAACCTCTAAGGCAAGAGGCTTGAGCAGGGTGGGAAGGGTTTGTGTTAACATAAAAAGAAGATAGGACGCTGTAGGAAACGAATGGAAGTTTTGACATTAACAACCTCTTCCTCTGATTTGCACGGCTGTTTCCTGTCCACACTTCAGCAGCCTGAGACCACCACCGTTGCAGGCTGCCTCCTTCATTAGTGTTGCCCACTAACTACTGCGGAGCTGCTTCAAATGAAGGGTCTTTTAACTTTTCCGTCACTAACCCAGGGCTCCTGAGCTTGTAACTTTCTCTCATCCCTATCGAGGTGGGGAAAACAATACTTAATAATTTTATATTTCACTTCTCCAAACTTCAGCTAAATGGATACAAGATCTCCTCCTAACTGCAGACTACAACGCTACCCACTGATGGGAAAGATCAAACTGGGATTTCTTTCTCTTCGCTGCCGTGCTGAGTCGGTGCATGTGGAGTTCACACACACATAGAACGTTGTACTTCAAGATGAAATGCCTTCAGTGCAAGATCAATAATCAAAATCAATTATGAAATAGTTTTATGACCATGACCAATAAAGGTTCTGCAAAAAACAACAGTCAGGCAATCAATCTTTTAACGTAAAGTACTATTTTTAAAAATGCAGTTTGAGTCACAACCGTTATGAATATTTTAACACACAATTATAATAAACGGCTACAAAAAGGTATAAAGTCTAGATATAGCGACAGAAGTAATTGTCATTTATATTGTTTAACATTTCCAATGTTGATTATAACCTGTGACCAGTAGGGAAAAAGAAGTCAGGTTTGTACAGCTTCAGCCCCCTTTGGAGTCCTCAATCTGTTTGTATTCTATCAAACACTTCAACACCACAGTATTTCTTCTTGTCAAAATATTTAGCATAGAATCTACTTTCTGCACATCTGCATATTTAAGGTTACTACGTGGAAACCTTTGTGGCCCACAAAACAGCAGCAAATCCAGTAGTCGGAGGGAGGGTCGAAGCTAACCTGCAGCTGTATCAGCGAGCTGTGGGGAAGGTGGCATCTGTGACATTCTCTGGCTCTTCAAATAGGGGAAGAAATTCCTCCAGAGAGCGCTGGCGACAGCAAGGTGGTGCTCTTTAGCCACTAATGGAATCCGCGCATCTGGGGCCGCCGTCCCCGGTTGAAGTCCCTGGTTTACACGTCTGTGCACACTCCTAGGGTAAACAATGTTTGCATTCAATAAATAAAAAATAATTCATTTATTTTGAAAAACGCATTTACAACTACTTTAAGCCGCAGAGCCTGAGAACTGAAGGATCATTCTGTGCAATTAATACCTTTATGCAGAGACATTACGCATACCAGTTACTTGATGGATGAATGATGGCATATTAAGCACCATAAAGTTAATGTTAATTACTAATGTCAACCATTAATTATATGCTTTTTAATATGTCAGATCAACATGAGAAATAGGCAGCTTTGAAACGAGCTATCTGCATTTAGCAACTGCTGGCATGACAAGCAGGTCTGCTTACAACCCAAAGGCTTTTGAAAATGTTCTCGTCGGTGGGGTTTTTAGGACAGGGTTGTGCACAGCAAGTAATGGCAAATGATTTTGAATCAATCGCAAAGCTTCCTTCCTGAAACCTACTTCTCATTTGTAAAAGCTCACTAGGTATGAGTTTTGATAAGAGAAAGGATTCATTTTAGCCCGACGCGCTGCAGACAATTAGGTTTGACAGCGATGCCCACAGCTTTGTTAGTACAGTGAGGACAAAAGTTACCACTGCACAGAACTCCCATCTCTTCCCGAGACAATGTGGCATGAATTCAATAACGCACTCAATTTTCTTTGATTCTTCTAGTACCATTCCTGCTACTTAATCTAATTTGGAAGTTGTGACTTTCTAGAGGTTTAATAGAGATATGTCTGCAGGGAATCAATGTTCTCAGAGAAACGGGGAGGGGAGGAAGCATTAATAAATTTGTCTGGTAGAGCAGGATAGGAGGCATTACTGCACTGGGCTGATCAACTAAATAACATGCTTATTAAAAACAATCTGTAGGAACGCACTATCATTCCTGTTCCTATTTATCTTCTGGTCAACTCAATTGAGATTGTGCATTAAAGCACAGGCAGCATTATTACATTTGCTTTATTAAATTCTATAAACAGCACTGTAAAGTCAGAGTCAAGATATTTATAAGATAATGGCAAACAGCAGAGGCATTGAGACTTGCCTTAACACTAACGTTTGTAGACTGTAATATTTTTTTCCACAAAACTCTTCCCCTAGATCTTTATTCTGTGCTCACCCTAATTTGAAATAAACCAAAACAAAAATAGAATAGGGAAAAAAAAAGAAAGTCTATGCCCTAGTTCCCTTCTGGGAACGTGGGAAAATTATGAAAGAATTACACAACTCACAGCACTCATTAGGACATCTGAAATGGAATAATTTTAAATAAAGAGGAGGCTGGCTGCAAGGCCTTCCCGTACTGAGGTTGATATTAGAAAGCGCATCTCATTATACCAAATTAGTATCCAAAAATTCTGCCTAGCACATAATTTAAAACATAAAACATACTGGCTGTCAAAGGTAACCCCACCTTACGCCTGCCTGCAGGCATCTATTAGTTCCAATAGGACAGACAGAGAGAGAATTGAGTACCAGCTACTTCTCAAATGGCTACATTTAACAGACAGGGAAGGATATGCGATATTAGGTGGAATCAAGTAATTCTTTGTGAGCCGTTGCCAGACCAAACGCAAGAAGAGAAGCCAGGAATTCTAAACCCAACGTTTATTCCCTCGGTGGCTTCACATAAATCACGTAGCCTTTCTCAGCCTCAGTTTCCCAGCCATGATATGTGGATAGTAAGACAGCTTACCCTTTAAGGGTGCTGTGAAAACAACCAACGCTTAGAAACTGAGGATTATATTGAGTATGTCGGTTGGTTTTCCTATTTACAAGGCATATTCTCCAAGTCAACATGAATCGAAATAGAAGCGAGATTAGCATAAGAAGCCAAGCAATACTTCTTTGGGAGCACCTCTGAGTAAAAAAAGGACGAAGAACAGGGTGCAGAAACAGTGAGGTCCAGAGGACAAACAATGAAGAAATAAAAAGCAGTAAAAAAAAATTACTAAATTTGGTAAAAAGCAGGGCTAAAAAAGTTAAAAATACATTTTTTTCCCATTAACAAGGAAAAAAAAGTTTAACAGTAATAACGTAACAGGCTTTTTTTGCTATATTTTGTTAAGGAAGGAAAGCACGATGCCTCATAGTGCAGAGAATAAAACTTATGGGACCCAATTCTGCCCTACTTACACCCAGCCTACATTGGAAAATTGTACAAAGTCCTTTTTCTCTCCTCTAAATGGCCTCTCCGAGGAAGGGTGCTTTGCATCTCCTTTAGCCATCTATGCAAAGCAGAAGGGTGTACAGACTTCCAAAGTAAGGTAATATATCTCTGTGTCAGTGGAAGGGCAACACGTACAAATCAGTATTTATGTTTATTCATAGTAACCTACACAAATGCTTGCAATAAGGTAAATGCTTAGAATCGATGGGGCATCGATATGTGCTGCAGCAGAAGTAGCCAGCAACTTCTAACATCAAGCAATTTTTTTTTTTAATTCCATGAAAATGGATAAATATGGAATGAAAACATGGATAAATACAATTTATCCCCATTTTTCCATATTTTTCTAACACGAGACAAGTACACCATCAAACATCACTCCAGTTCTGAAACTATGTACCTGTAGTTTTCCATTGTGTCAAGAGCTCCAGAACCACTGGTTGCCTCATTACAATGGTAATAACTTGGTGCGGTTTTCACTTGTTTTATATCACGGATTTCCTCTTTCTGTGGAGAGAGGCGTGCTTTTTCATTCTGCCATCAGATCAAATAAACCCCAGGTTTATAAAAGAAGGGAATGTTTGTGCTACCTGAATGAGGATTGTGCTGGATTTATAGCTACAGCAGTAGCATGTGGGATTATTTTCAACATCCTACACCTGGGTAAGGAATTGCAGCCGTTCCTCTGGGTGCACATATTGTAGCCATGAACCATCCTTTTGCAAACATAAGCCATGCCTTTGCAAGCCTGGATTACTAAGGTAGAATGAAACTTTAGGTTGAGCTGGAGAAGTAAAACATATAAAATGCAGAACTCTGCCTATATAATGGAAACTCAAGTCACTACTGGTCCATAATTGGCTCTGGCCATGTATTGGCATCCAGACTTAAATCAGTGTTATTTCATTTGATCCACAGGGGTGCAGAACTCCCCGACATGAAAGAATATCCCTCTCCTCCTACCAACATTGCCAGGGACACATACTGCCACCCCCAGGGACTCCCAGACTATAAATATTGACACTGGTTTCCTCACAGATGATGCTCCTGGTTCCGGTGCTCCCAATTCTGTTGCTCCCAGACCCACCAGGCCAGCCACAGCATCCACAGAACTCGGCTGCCCAGTACCACCAAGATTAAGCTCAGGAAAAAGTCTTTTGAAAGGAAATGAATGACCTTTTGATGTTGAAACAAATAAATAATTAAAACCTGAGACCTGCAGGACCAACACCCTTGGATAAATCTAGGGAGATTGGGTAGAGATATGTATGAGTCTTTCTAAAATGATAAATGGCTGTGATGCTTAGAATCTCAACCACCACCACATCAGTTCTTTCAAGAAAAACTCAGGCAAAGTAAAATGAAACAAAGCATCGTCACACTCAGATTCAAAGACAAGTAATAGGGTCTCTGTACTCTCTGGAGATCAACAGAACTTGAATAATATTTGAATTTGGAGAGATTTCCTTTCCAAACATTCTCCCTTTTTTTGTACCACTGGAAGATTATCAACACAGTTTCTCATTTTGATATTTTGGGAACAAATGCACTGAGCCTTGGTCCTATTTTAATGTTGCCATAGAGGCAGTAACAGCACCAGACAAGGGGGGGAACTTGAGGCTTCTTCAGCTTTGGGGTAGCTATGGAGATTTCAACATAAGGAACCGAAGAGATACAGGCATTAGCTGATGCAGGGAACAAAAAAACTGAAGACAACAGAAGAGCTTTACATCCTCTCAACAAACCCCAGACACAGAGGTGATGTTAGCTACTTAGAAATGTGCCAACAAAAAAGTTACCATTTTGAGGTCTCCTAAAAAAGTCAAAAGTACCACCAAAAGTGTATTTGTTTCTGCTGAAAAGATTAGAAATGAGTTACACAATAAAGATGGCATTTGAATAAAATCCAAAATAAAAGCGCCAATGTTGACACTACTCCATGGTGGAAAGTCATGGATGTGGGTTCCAGGCATCTCATGGTAAAGGATTTAGCATCCTGATCACTGGTGAATGATGTGGCCACTTGATAACGTTTAAAAAGATGAACCTTCTTTCTCTCAGCCATAGTTCTGAATGGAAGTAGGATGGGCTGCAGGGCTCTGCACTGAACTCTTGGTTCTCAGCGTGTTTAGTAGGTGCACTGACAGGCTTACAAGAATTTTAAGTGCCAAAACATCTAGTTTATGGCCTTTGAGTGCCTAAGCTGGCTGCTAATCAGCTAAGGGCTGTGAAAACAGCTCTAATGTCTCTGAGCACACAAGTTTAGGCACGTAGGGAAACTTTGTTGGTTAAACTGGAGTTACTTACAGACTTTCAGACACTTCCACATTCAGGCTGTTTCTGTGAAACACTCATGAAGAAATTCCACCCAAGTCTGATTCAAACATCCAAGTCCTCTTTTAAATCTGTTTCTAGCCTCTTTGGGACACGGTTTCTTTTAATAGCCCTCTATATAGCACCCAATATATTAAGACTGGTATGACTGCAGTAATAACTGGACAGAAGAAGTAATCCCACCTCAAATCAGAATTTCTCAATTTAAGTACTTTCCCTGTCTACAATATACATCTATAAAGTTTCTTCATATTTGAACAACAGCCTTTTCACCCTTTGATAATAAGAAGAACAACCCTACACTTTTTAAAAAAGAGCACCTTTATCGAGTTAAAAAAATAGATTTCGGAAAGATAAGAAACAAACATGAGAAACTTAAGGCCAACAATAAATTTTCCCATCCATTCCTTAAAAGAAACATTTGAAACATCACCCCACCCCCCCNCCCCCCCCCCCCCCCAGTTTCCATTGAAAGTGTCAGCGCTGTGTAAGCTGTAATGGTAGCAGCATCACTGCCGCCGCCGAGCGGTACGGCTCACTGCACAATCAGAACTGGAAAAATCATGATACAACATTATCAAACATTATTAACGTGCCTCCATCAGCTCAGTATTTATTAAACCATGTTTCAGCGTTCTTTCTTCAGTTTCATCTGCTTCAATAATCCACAATAAACTGCACGCTTAAAAGTTTTCTGCAGAAAGGATGTCAGAATATTACGGCTGTTGGTTTATGTACGTGTGTGACAATCACTGACTGGTGTGTTGAGGTAGGGAAGGCTAACAAGGGAAGAGGGACGCTTTTCACAACTGGAACATCCAGGATTGTTCATCCAGTGCTTTAATTCATCCATTTGTACTCAAGTGTTTTATAGCAGACTGACACACAATCGTATATACGTCAACGTTACAACACGCCTTCATCAGGCCACACCAATGTGAAGCATATGCAAAGTGACATCTTAAATGCTGGATTAGATCCAAAGGGATAAAAGGATGCATTGGTTAAAAAGCAGGGCACAAACAGCTCTCAGGCTCCTGAATTGTAATTCCCAAACTGCTCATTTTGACAGATCACCCTCTTTTGACTGTGAAGTCCCTCAGGTGCCTGCAGTTCAGTTACACAAATGCCTTGAGCTGAGCATCTAAACCACAGTCTCCGTCTACTGGGGCCTAGAATTCTGACCATGACTGACCCACACCAAAACCAGCAGCCTGCACAAGGTGCAGCAGGAGCTACCTTTGTTTTACAAACCCGGAATCCACTTTTCTAATGAGTCACAGCCTCAGGGTGGAGTGCACCTCGGTGCAGTTTGGATAGGCTGCTTTGGGGATTGGGCTCTGCTCTTGGATCTTGAGTTTTACATTAAGGCAGCTGCTGGATTAAAATGCAAAATCCCAGAACAAGGAATGGAACCCATGACACACTTCCCTCTGAGTATTATGTCCTAACCACTGGATAACAGATATTTAATCATTCAGGGTCTCTGTTGTCTGTTATTCTAAAAACAAAAAAACCCAAACAAACAGGTTTAAGTACCCATCTTCAGCAGTGGGACTCTACAGTGGTTCCAAGCACAGAGATTTCTGTTCTTCATGACATTCAATCAGGCCTCCCTGGACCCACCAGACACACACTGGATTCAATCCTTCACTTCGTATCTTCTGCAGGCTAGCAGTAGGCAAATCTCCACATCTGAGGGAAAAGTGGTTTGTTTAATCAGATACAGACGCTGTAAGTATCAAAAAAACAGGTTGCTGCTCAGCTGGACCCGTTACTGTAAACCATCGGACCGTTGCATTTTGGAAGATGCCTACACCATTTAAGAGCTGAAGTCTTCCAAGTTCTGGTATTTTCCTAGCTCCTCTGAACAGAGCCACCAGGCAGGTGGATGCTCTAGTGCTCAGGAGTAAAAAACAAATAAAAACAAATCAAGAGTGGCCTATGTCACTGTAACACTCTAGGACTTAGGTGCTTCAGACCATAATTTAAAGGACTTGTTTTCTACGTGTGTGTAGCTATATATAGAGGTAAATAAAAATACCAGGACATCTAGTTTAGGCTGTAGGAGACACACAGACATTAGGACAGCATTTCAATTAGGACAGCTTCTCTGTAAAAGCTTAACTAATCATTGCTAAAACGATATTCCACGTTCCTCCACCCCAAAATCCTAACCATGTTGGTTTTCTGCTTCTTCCACAGATGCGTCAGGAAAACATCACCCCTAAACATCCTAAAACATATTTTTCATTACGTTCTCTTAATTGGGGGAAGAAAAAAAAAGCCTATTATGAAAATAGAAAAGGCTACAGATCCTTTCAATTTACCACCCATCAACCACTGCTGGAGTAGAAGCAGATCACGTACACTTTCCTGTTGAAGACACAGTAGGTTGAAACGGAGCCGTTCCAATTCCTTCATCAATGGTATAAATCTTGAAATCTCAATGGAAGAGCCTAGTATATTCCTACTGTTAGTGGATCATTGACAGAACAGACTCAACAGTTAAGACGCTTCTAATGCGACAATTTATATAAGCAGAGTAATTAAAGTATATTAGAAATCCAGATAATCTCCCCCAGTCAAACCAGTGAAGGGCAGCCCATGGGCATTCAAATCACACACACTGCAATTCAGCTCAGGGTCACCTTCCCAAGTTAAATAATATCAACAGAAAATGCCTTAAACTAAATGATTCTTACTCATTACCAAACATAATCAGGAAATTAGGTAAAGCTCAATACAAATATTTTAGGAACAGTTAACCACTTTAAGCAACCACTTTTTTTTTCTTTTAGTGATTTGAAGACTAAAGCCAAGTTTCATTTCTCAGACATTACTTGGGATATTCACTAAAACATACCAAAGAGTGGGGAAAATGTGAGATCCTTTTAAATATTATAATGTAAGTACGGTAGCAATATTTTCTCACATTACTGGACAGTGCATTCCTGCGTGTTGTCAGGAATTAAATAATTATACTATCAATAGCTAGGGAATCTAGCTCTTAAGATTTTTTAATATTCTTAAAAGCAAGTCTACTTTTTACTATTTATGGTTGGGGGGGTTGGTTGTTTATGTATCTTCTACAAGCGAGTCTATCAACTGCACAATTAAAAGCATCTGATTACATTACATTTTGATATAAAGTAAAACGTAAATCAAATCCAGCACTCTTCATAAAGCACTCCAAGTTAAAGGTTATATCAGAAAAAAAGCAAAACCAACCCACCTACAAAAAACCCAAAACATAACCTTTACAATTGACCCTATAATAAACAAAAATGGAAAACATATCTTATTCGACTTTTAAGTCAATGTTCCTAACATATTTTTTTGCTTTTTATTTTGAAGAACAGATGCTGTAATATACAGCTTGGCAGCTACTTCATTAGAGAAATATGATTCAAGAAATGTGGCTCCTCTTTGCCTGAAACTAATAGAGAAGAATTTGGTAGATCAATGTCCTTCACTACATTTTTTTGATCTCAGTGTAACACTACAAACAGCGTATAGCACAGAAAAACAGTGAACAGCAATTCCCATGTTTTAAGACAGTTGTCTCTTCCACAGCAACGTGGAAGAGTCATACATTACGTTAGGATATACAGAAGCAGCAGAGTCACTTCTCATTGCTTGATCTTTTTTCACAATGAAAGAATCACTAAAATTGGTGACAGTGACAAAGACCTAATCTGTTCCAGAGTTTTCAAACCAAGCACTCAAAGTAAGAGATGTCAGTTGGTCAAGCTGCAGCATCTCTGAACACAGCCATCCTTTGAAACTTTAAATGTACTCATTCTTCGTGATTTCATCTCCTGGACTTTTAGAAGGACGTAGCACACAGGAGTTACAAAGAAGACTCCATATCCAGGTGTAATTCACATCTCTCTCTACTTTTTTTCTGCTGGAAAGCTGAAGTTGCACAAAGGCCAAAGCAACACTAGCCTGAACATTCCCACCCTTTACCGGAGAGCAGCTAAAGTTCCCAGGACACCTCCAATGGGCTTGTCAGAGACAAGAGGATAAAAAAAAATTGTTTTAAAACTCAGAAGGTTGCAGGAAGAAATGTGCAAATCCTTCAAATAGGAACGTGGACAGACAGCAACTGCTGAAAAGTTTAACTCAGAAGTAAGAAAATCAGACATGAAGTGACCTCCAAGCACAACCAGCTCTCCATCCTCTATCATAGCACTTCTTTCATCACAGTCTTCCTGCAATGACCTTTCCCCCATGGGCTACATGGCAGAAGAGAGACCTGGAACGTGTTATGATCAGCCTGTCCTGTCCTCCTGACTCTCCCAGACAACTGTGGATGCAGTGAGACTTGCAATGATCCCGGCCAAAGAGATGCCATAATCATGAGACGCAAGTGAAAGCTGTAACTCAAAACACTTGCAAGAATTTTCCCCCGGGTGCTTGGTGAAGGTCTAAAACATATGGAGAAATGGATCAGCAGTCTACCTGAAACATTTCTTATTAAATTACAAGAAACAGCATCTATTTGGAAAAAGAACTAGCACAAAATAGAATCATGGATAAAGGAAAAGGAAATCAAGCTTAAAATTCTTCTTTACTGTCTGGGTTGCCTTTACTTTAAAGAGAGGCAAAGCAAGTTTCACCAAAACTTTGCTTCTCCAATATGCAATGCAATACAATACAGAAGGGGCAATAAGTTTCCACAATTTTCTATGCATTTAACTTTGCATTTTAGAGGAAAGCTGCTCATTAATAGGTCTGCTTTCATCACAGATACAAAATGCCAACACATCTTATGTTGCTCCTTCAATCTAGTGATACATAGGAAATAAATTATTTTTAGATGTGGAACACTAGGAAATATTTTTCTTAATTACCCTAAAACGTTATTGTGGGTTTCCTTTAGAACACAAATTTTTCTAAAGCAGTCACTATCTTGTAAGCAATCAAACAGCATAACAGTCCCTTCGTTAACCACCGCTTCCTTCATCAATAAATTGTTTTACCCATTTTTGAATGGTTCAGCTGGCAGAGTGTATGCCCAGTTGAAGAAATGTCCAAGGACCACAGTAATAATTAAGACAAAACCCAAATTATCTGCACATCAAAAAGCTCACTTCCTAATATCAAAGATTCTCATCTTCACTGGGATGGAAAGTGTTAATGCTTGTGAATAAAAGGTTTTCAACTGCAGTTGAATCATGTGAAGATTATCAATATAGCAGCAATGTACAAAGGGGCTTCAGCAAGGTTACCAAGTTTAATATAATCCTCTATATAGCTAAGCACAGTAATAGAGAACCCTGTGTTCACTGTGACAGCATGTTGTGTGTGCTCAGTAATACTTCTAAAATATACCAGGAGAACAAGAAATCCCCAACATCTTTCCTATGCTCAAAGGCAAAGTAAAGATATTAACAAGAACAGACATACAACCCTAAAACACAAAGGTACAGAAAAGCCAAACGTTCAATGCTGCAAGGTATTAGTTAGCACTTGCTCCTTAACCCTTCTCAAAGGGTTTAACTACAACACTGAAAAGACAAGTTGCTATGGCCATAATTTAAATGCAAGCAACAAAGCTCTAGCCTGCTTTGGCCGGGTCTACCGGGAGGGAATGTTACATCCGCTTCAGCCACCCCAGTACATCTGTGCCAGAGAGCCATTGCCTTTTTCTAACCACATTTAACTAAGATGAGGTTATAAGAGCAGCAAAGACAACATAACCTGCGTTAATTCAGTGCCACTAGTTCGCATTTCAGCTTGTGGAAGAGTCTTGGGAAAAAAGGACAGCTAATTTGAGCCCAACTGCAATTTTCCTTCATTACCTTCACTGGTATTCAGGCAAGGTAGCTGAATAAAAGATATAAACTGGAACACACAAACATAGGGAGTGACCCTCTGCTGTCCCAAAATCTCAGGTCCCTGGAGGGTCAGTGCAGGTATTTATTCCCTTCAGCAGCCAGGCTCAGCCGGTCACAGATCCAGGCCAAGCGCCCTGTGCTGGATTCTGCGCGGTGCAAGGGACGGGGACTCACCTTGCTGCAGGTAACTCAGCACTCAGTTCTTTCAAGAAACAACACAGGAAAAGCAAACACATAAAAAGACACTTAGTTCACCTAAGCAGCCTTTCAGCATAGGTCAGGGTGCATTTGGAATTGATACTGTGCTTAAGCTGTTCTTTTCCCCTTTTTCGGTTTGTCTATATACAAAAAAAAACCTTCCTAATCCAAACTTAGTATTTCTAAATCAATGTCTTTTCACAGAATTTAAAATAGCCCTATTTCAATTCTTAAAAGCCTTATTTTGAATAGCAATCTTTGTAGCAGACTGACATTACAATTAGTTTTGATCAAAGCATGACAAAAATTCCCAATAAATTCCCGCACCACATGCAAAGCCTCACAACAGTCGATGTGTCTCAGCCTCTACCGCGCTGTTCCGCAAGAGTCTTCCCAGAGCTGCCAGCGAGATCTGAGCCACCTCACCTGACCCATAAAAACCACCTTGCCCACCCCAGGATTCAGAGTATGTTCATCCCATGACTGAAATATGTGCTTTAGCAGAGGCGGACACTCAGTCACGAGGGCAGATGTGTCACCTCACACGATGAGAGTTCAACAGAAAGAATGCAGAACACGCTTAAACACGCTTATCCACCACTGATGGGGGGTTCCTGCAAGGCTCACGGGGGCCTCTTCGATCAACTCTTTGCAAGCAACACTAGATGAACTTTGAAGGTCCCTTCCGGCCCAGATGATTCTATGATTCTGACTCAGGCTGAGAGATGCTTCACCCTTTCAAGGGTCTTGTTCACTTGCTTGTTTCAAACAGATGTCATCATTTACATAAAAGATTTCTTAGAAAACTACTGAGAGTTCATAATTATGTGACCGTAACTTTAAATACTTTAAATCACAGCCACATTGTTTTCTTTTTCTTCTTCTTTTTTTTTTTTTTTCAAATACGAAGCTAAACTTGGTTCCCAAAGTATTTTATATTTGAGTCTTCAGATCACTTCAGATGATCCGTATTCAAGTTCATAGCTTATTAGGAACATAAATGCTTGGATCTGTCATACAGGGAACAGACAGTATTTAGCTGGAAATAGCAAATCACTGCTGGTACACAAGATCATTTTTAACAACATTCCATGACAGCCCTTCCTTCTTCCCATTAAAGCAGGATGGAATTACAACCAGAGAATCGAGGATCATAGCAAATAAGCTGACATAGCACCATTTCCTCCCAGTTAAAGACTACCTTTCTTCAAAATATTCAACAGGAAGATCCAGTCAACACCATTAAGGCCTTCTAAGTAAGCTCTTTGGTTGCAAAGTTCTAAAGAGATACCACACATCAAAAAATATCCTGGTATTACATGCAACAGTCCTGCCTTGAGTATGTATTCTGTTGAGTACAAACCCCACATTCTCCATTCTTACTGAGAAATCAGAAAATCACAGACTGGTTGAGGTTGGAAGGAACATCTGGAGGTCATCTTGGCTAAACCCCCCGCTCAAGCCAGTTACTGAAGACCATGTTCAGACAGTTTTTAGTATCTTCAAGGATGTAGACCCCACAGCCTCCCTGGAATAACCTGTGCCAGAGCTTGGTCACCCTCACTGTAAAAAAGTTTCTCCTGATGTTCAGAGGGACACTCCTGTGTTTCAGTTTGTGCCCATTGCCTCTGGTCCTGTCACTGGGCACCACTGACAAGAGCCTGGCTCTGTCCTCTATCCACCCTCCCTTCAGGAATTTCTAAATGTTGATAAGATCTCCTTGAGCCTTCCTTTCTCCAGGCTGAACAGTCCCAGCTCTCTCAGCCTTTCCTCACAGAAGAGATGATCTGGTCTCTTCATCATCTTTATAGCCCTTCACTGGACTCTCTCTAGTTTGTCCATGTCTCTCATCTCTCACGTCTCTCCCATTAGACTGTTGTACAAAACAGTAAAATGCCTTCTCCCCTCCCCTCCCATCCAAGCCTTCTCTTCCTAGAGATGAACAAATTCCATTTTCTCTGCCTGCTCTCACAGGCCATGCGCTCCAGACCCCTAATTATATTGCTAGTCCTCTGCTGGACTTAAATCAGTATTTCAGTGTTTTTCTTGTACTGGGAACCCAATATGCTGCTTACTTATACAACGTAATTTATTTGAAACACATTATTCTAGAGCACCAGGAGGGCAATGAAGCCTGGCTGTCTATAGCTAAACAATGACCCAGGCTCCGATACAACAAATTTTCCAAATTTTTGCAAGCTCAGCCTTTTTTACCAATTCCTTACTGTCTTTTATTGGCAAAAAAATTCCATGAGCGATGATAACTACGTTGTGTGACTGGAATGCCAATCAACTCATTCTGAAAGGTCGGTACTGAAACTCATTTTTAAGTACAATCATGTCCACGATCCTGCCTTTAGCTCTTCCACGGGACTCTGAGATCAGGACACCAGTTGACAAAGAATTATAATGATGGGATAGGCTCATATCCCCTGTAAGCTATTGTTTACACCTTTTTAAAAAGTAATTTTGCATGCAGTAAAGCTATCTAAAAAGATTTCAAGCTTAAGAGGTTGAGGGGGTTAAAAGGGGAGGTCTGATCAACACCTGTAAATACTTAAAGGGTGGGTGTCAAGAAGAAGGGGCCAGTCTTTTTCCAGTGGTGCCCAGTGAGAAGACAAGAGGAATTGGGCACAAACTTGAACATAAGAAGTTCCATCAAAACATGAAGAGGAACTTCTTCCCCTTGAGGGTGGCAGAGCCCTGGAAGAGGCTGCCCAGAGAGGTGGTGGAGTCTCCATCTCTGGAGACATTCCAAACCCGCCTGGAAATGATCCTGTGCACCCTGCTCTAGGAGGACCTGCTTTGGCAGGGGGGTTGGACTAGATCTCCAGAGGGCCCTTCCAACCCCATATCATCCTGTGATTCTGTGACTGTAAAAAGATTACTTCTTACAGTTGAGAGCCCAGTAGTTTAACAGGCTCCCAGTGCTGACGGACTCCCCACGCTGGGGAACAGACCCCCACATACTGCACTGAAGTTACTAAAGCAGATCTCTGTTTAAGCTCCCAGCGTTTCATTCAAACAGATCAAAAGCGCACCAAACACTCTGGAAAACCTTACAGTTAGAGAGATGTGATGGTAAATTTATGGCCAAGTAAAGATCATTAAAATTCTTCTTAGCCGTGCTATGAAAAATAAATAAATAAATAAATAAAAAAATCAAAGTTTAGCGAATTGCTTAAAACAAATTCACAGAGGTCAACTTCACCAAGTCCCTCAAGTGTTTTTCTGCATCTAGGACAGCTTTAGATGTGCAGCTTTCTCTCATTCAGCATGTTCCCACCCAGACTCAAGCACCAAGACAGGAAGAAGACCAGGAGAACCAGGTAAAGTAGCCATCCTGCCTGAAGATATTCAAATGCTGAGTTTGTGCCATCCCGCCTGAAATTTCCTGATCTGATCAGGAGGTGTGAAATGGATTCTGAGGATAAGTAGGCAAATTCCTGAGGGGAGGTAAAGGAAGAGTATAACTATACCATACTAAACTATAAACCCCAAATACTAAAAAAAAGGAAAAAAAAAAAAGTACTACTAGCAAGTTATTTCTTCAGACATTCTGAATAGAGTTCTCAATAACATAACACACCTGTATTACCAATAACAGCATTTTACACACATAACATCATGCCATTCATATTTTTCAGGTAGGAACCCTAAGAAAATACATCAAGTTCTCTGCGTTTCTCTTTAATTTAAACCAAGCCCCTAACAGAGAGAGGAACTGTAGTTCAAATAAAGTTTTTCTTTTTAAAAATGAAACTCTGTTGTTCCAGCTTCTCTAGCTGCCTCTGCAGAAAATCAAAAACTGCATGCATATGGATACTCTCTAGCGACCTGCTGGGAGTCATGTACTGTAAGTGGTTTAGGAAAATCATTCTCTCCAAGAGAGAAAAAACAGATTTTGGAAGGCAGGGAAACTTGAACTCAAGATAATGAAGTAACGTGTTTTCCAAATTCCAAAACAAAGTATTTTATTTCCTTCCTGAAAAAATCAATTTTCTTCTTTATGGAGTATCTGTTGCGTTAAGGGATGCTGTTCATGTAATACATCTTTTTAGTGAAGGACATGACTTTGGGTACAAAACACTCCCTACTAACACTGTTCCCAACATTTGGTAATACAGGCAGTAGAGCTAATTCTCTGTCACCCAGGAAGAACGAGCGGTAGGCTTGCTAAATTTTTATCATCATCCCCTCTGAAACACAGTAAAAACCACCGTTAGAACTGACAGTTTATTAGATCAAAGCTACCATCAACAATGTCAATTCTGCCTGGCCGTGTTAACAGGAAAATGTTTTACGAGTTCTACCACCGGGCATCCATTTAACTTCCAGCCCCAGCGATGCTGTAAAACCCTACACACAATGTATTGGGTGACCTGCGTGCGTGGGAAGCATTATCCAGGCGAAACTTCTCCCAGCCTGACAAAATGCTTTGATTTGCACCGTTCAGATGATTGAACAAAGAGACTTTAAGCAATCACCAACAATAGCTTTTATCTCCAAATGTGCTAAAAGTGTAATATGACATGAGAGCAACCTATTGCTTTAAGACCAGATTTGATAAAATACAAGTGATTGGCTAAATGCTACATTTTAAACTTGTACACATCTTGCCCATTAGGCTTAAGCATTAGTAAAGTTAGCATTTACCTTAAACATAATGTTTAGCAATTCCCCCACACAACACACCTAACGCCTCCATGGTATCCATGGTAACCTCTTAACCTCTTTGCTTACCTATAGCTTCAAGTAGGCATTCATTCCAATTAGGTGAGGTAAACAGAAAACAGCCATTCATAATTCTTCGAGTTACTGCTGTCTTTCCTTTTAGATAGAATTCAACAGGCTTCCAAACAGATCCTAGTTAAAGCCTGCCACATGCAGCTGATGACAGATAGGTGGGCCACCAATTTCTCCTCCCTGCATCACGGCAGAAGTGGTTTAATTACTCTCAATAATAGGCAGAGTATACAAATAAATCCCTACCTAATTCCAGCAATACAGATTCAATAACTTACTGTGTTTCTGTTCAACGCAAAGGTATTGCTACTACTCTGCAAAGCTTTTTAGAGTTCATCGGTGTTTTTTATAGTATAGAGGAAGAATCTGATTTAAAATAATCTGACACAAGTCTTCCAAATAGAGACTCACCTCAGACAGGAAACACGCTCAATAAAATATTACTATATCCAATATTCCAGTGTATTTCACATCAAAACAGAAAGTGACGTTGTTTAAAAACCTGCAGCACATATTTTTTAAAACATTCTGCTTCTATGGGCCTGTTTGATACTTCTTTGAGTTCCTTAAGATGCAAAGATGCATTCCACTCGCCTAGTTCGTAGCAGTGGTTTTTAGGGTTGTTTTGTTTGGTTTTTTTTTTTTT